>LPNX010615650.1:38723-51987 GCA_001517045.1 Pseudotsuga menziesii
AATCACAAAAGCACATCCACGTGCGTCAAAAAATATATATAGATATAAATCCATCAGTTGCATGTCCAAAACATGTCCAATACAAAAATGAGAAGCCACATATGCTTTCTCAATAGGATATACATAAGCGACACAAAACCAACTAAGTGCACCAACGCACTAGGAATAGCCCCACAAGGCTACTAATCTAACTCAAACCCATCATCTGACTCGGCCTCATCATCTTTCGAAGAGGATGCATCCTCTGCAAGAAGACCACCTCTCACCGTCTGGCGAAAGTGCTCGCAAGCCACTGCCATCTTCCTCATCACGCCCGTCCGCTCAAGAGAAATATTGTGAATCGTAGCAATAAAATTGGTACTCAGATGTTGCCAGCCAACATCTGACATCCCAGTAGCAAGCTCATCCAGATACGGCACCGGTCCATCCATGTCTCACTGCCACCTGTGGGAGCTCCCGGAAGGGGCTGCCATAGAAGTCGCCACAGGAGGTATAGTAACAACCTGCCTCCGATACCCAGGTGGTAGGCGAGGACCAACATCTACACATACAAGCAAGGACACCATCAGTCCACATACATCAATATGAAAATCACTAACTAGCTCAACTATATTGTGCATAAAGATCAACATAAAAACATCAAGCATACATACCAGCTGGTCCTCATGCCTGACCAGGAGGTCAGGGAATCTCAGGGTCTCCTTGGAAATCCATACCCGCATACAGGTATTCCTCGATCACCATAGGAAGTTAAAGCCACTGCTCCAACAACTCCTCTATAAAAAAGTGGCCCACTCTACCGCCACCCTCGTGAATCATCATCTGGAACCACCTATACATCCTTGGCTCTCGTGGACCACTGTCTTGTACAACCTAATGAGGACGAAGTGTAGGTACTTTCTCAAATAAGAAAGCACATAGGAATGAGCCAAAGAAAAAACCAGCGCCAGTAGCCTTCAACTTGTTCAGCTGATGCTGAACAGCCTACAAGTACATCTGGCCCCATGCATAATATGTGCCACCTGTGGCACACTCTACTAGCTGCAGCTGACCACCAAAAATATTGTGGCTCCTTGTGGAACCCAAGATATGTTGCAGTAAATTCCCCACCACCCGTGTGGAAAACTCCTCGATATCACACATCAGGATGTAGGATTCATGCACATACGTCGTAGCGTAACAGTGCTGATCACATAGATCCTCTAACATCTCCCCCCGAGATAGTACAGGTGCTAGGTCACCAACTACTCGCAATATTGGGAGCCCAGTAATGAAGTACACATCCTCCAGTGTAATCTCAATGCGCTAGCCCTGGAAGAGGAACACCTCCTCAGCAACATCCCAAAAACCTATGAGTGTTTGCATCAACAAATGCAAACTCCGCATAAGCGGTATCCTCATAAATTTCAGTAACCCACAGCGGGCCAGTGTATCTCTAAAACCCCCGTCACACAATGATGCATCTCTGACAGGTTTGTAGTCTCTCTCCCTCCATTTGATCTCTACCATCCTGCACAAATAAAAAACCCTAATGTCAGACATCCCCACCATAAAAAAACCACCCAAAAGAGGCTAGGGCACACCTATTTGGGCAAAAGGATCACCTAGGGCACTCATAATTTCCCAACAGGTGTGGACAGGGCACACATTTTCCTTTGAAATGAGTGACCTGGCCCACATGAAACCCCAACAGCTCATGGGGGGCCTCCAAGTGGTCAAATATAGTAAGTAAACCATCAAAATGAAGAGGTTCAGTGAGATATTTGAACTGCAAATCGCGGCTTTAAAAACTGTCAGTCGGATCAAAAGAAATTAGCAAATAAAGAATTAGGGCCCACCTCTCCAAATCCATAATGAACAGTGACAATGACACTTCACCATGTGGACCCCCCCCTTTTTATAGGCCCCATTTGACCTAATTTCTTTTGATTGACATAACAGGACCATACGGACTCCATTTGAGACGTCGTTCATGCCACTGGTTTCAAAATTCCACCCTCTATCTCTTTATGAGACCCTTGTCTCATGTTTAATAAGTTAATTTCAAGACCATTTCCCACAATTCACCTCGATTTATGAGCCTTGACATAACGATGCGAGTTTCTATGGACCTATACTTGCGTCACACCTCCCGGTCGCAAGTCATGTGAGTTTTCGGGCCGCCACCCATTAAGGACTGTAATTTTAGCTTTTATTTTTT
Source organism: Pseudotsuga menziesii (assembly GCA_001517045.1). Classification (NCBI taxonomy): domain Eukaryota; kingdom Viridiplantae; phylum Streptophyta; class Pinopsida; order Pinales; family Pinaceae; genus Pseudotsuga; species Pseudotsuga menziesii. Next base: position 40,924 of record LPNX010615650.1, read on the forward strand.
TTATTTTTAACACATAGTTATCTTTTCCATCCACATCACCTTACGCGGACCTCTGGACCACTGTCCACAAAACAATTTATTTTCTTCCATGCGTTTGGCATTTAAATGCCACTAGACCTGCACTCACATCGCATGTAGTCAAGTGCGTTGACTGCAACACACACATGCTCTCCAGACCTCTGTCTGAGAGCCACCCCGGTTTGCGTGTCTCTGCCGCACCGACTCGCAGGCCTCTGCCACAATCTATCCCATGCATGTATTGGTATGTTTGAGAGCCTTCTAGTCCGTCCATACTGTGTGGATGACCTTGGGACATCTGTCGACCATCCCGACATGGGGCACCACATGTGCCACCATCAGTTGACCACATTGGAGTTTCGTTTAAGCTCTTTTCTGACTCCTTAAAACAATGAAAATATCATCGAGCATAGTTGCTTCCTTTCCCGCTTGCTAAAGAATAGGAAAGGGCGTCTACATCGTCTTGTTTACCTCCTTTTGTGGACCATGTAGACCATCAATCGAAAAGGACATCCTTGGCACACTCAAGCCAAGACCATACCCCTCTACATACTTTTATGCTTTCTCAGGAAGAGGGGCCGCACTTTACGGAAAAGCTCACCACCAGTTGTCGTTAAGCTATTTTCCAGCCGTCTCAACAAGAAAAGATCACCAAGCAAACTTGGTTTTGTTCATGCTCGTAAAAGCATTTGAATGACCATCCAGTCAGTAGAGGTTTAACCTTTTCCGGCTTGATTGGACTACCAATGGTAAAGAAGTCTCTCATCCCCTATAGGATGGGTGAGCTCTCCTATGTATACTTTTATCCTTTTTCAGAAACAGGAGACTACCAATGAAAAAGAGCCCCCACTGGAGTCTTCTTCATGCTTTCAGACTCTCTAAAATTGAAAGCACCATCGAGCATTTACCTTCTCCGGCTTGCCAAAAATCCACGAGATCGTACCCCAACGGTGTCCCTAGACACCACCCCACATTGGGTCGCCTTTGTTCAGAGTACTTTGCAATGTGTCTTCCTTGGATTCCATCAGTATCAAAAGTGCCCACCTCCTCCAAGTATTTCCCATTTGCAGCGACATTCCCGGTATTACAGCTATGATCCCATTCCCTTGAGTCAGTTTCATTTGCTGCTTGGTAAGCCCTGCCGTCTGTTAAATTTTAATATGCTTAGCTAAGACATCAGTATTTCATTTCATTTTCATGACAAAAGCATATAAACAGGATCACTGAATTATAGACAAGCACAACCATAAAAAAGGAATACAAAGATTTATCCTGGGAAAACCCTAAAGGGAAAAACCCAGCAAAAGCTTCCTCAATATAGATGCCCCAAAAAGATAAAACCAACAAGGAGATCAAAGCCTGATCCTCCTCCTTCTCCAACTACTTCTCTTCTCCACTAATGCGCTACACAAGTGAGAGTGTGTGTGTCACAAATGAGGAGCACTATACCTCTATTTATATTCATCTGTTCACTTAATTTAACTCATTTGACATGTAGGCTCGAGTTAAATCATGTAGGATCGAGTTACACATGTAGGCTCAAGTAACCACACTGGGGTGCTAATGACCCAACTTTACAATTAGAGGGGACTACCTCATGACTCTTATTAGTTCTTCTGATTAGGAGCATCGAGGTACAATGTAATACAAGTGCTTCTCCCGGTAGGACCATCGGGGACCACAAAAATATACATATAGAATATTATTCAAAGTTACAATATTTCAACACTCCCCCTTAATGAGAAGGGTATTCTACAGCAACATCAACAACAACAAGAGTAGATATAGGGGACATCATCAACATCAGCAAGGTAACACACCTATAAATCATTGGAAGATTTTCAACATCATGTAGTCTTCATCTTCAATCTTCAGTCTTCATCATCAACAACATCTTCAGTCTTTGATCAGCAACATCTTCAGCATTTTGATCTTTCAATTAGCAACAACATATTCATCACTTGGACCTTTCGATCAGCAACATCTTCAGCACTTTGATTATTTGATCAGCAATAACATCTTCAACATTTTGACCTTTCGATCAGCAACATCTTCAGCACTTTGACTATTTGATCAGCAATAACATCTTCATATTCTGATCTATCGATCATAATCATCATCACATTCTGATCTTTCGATCAGAAACATCATCAAAATAGAAGCATCATCATCATACTCTGATCTTTCGATCAGAAACATCATCAACATACTCTGATCTTTCGATCAGAAACATCATCATCATACTCTGATCTTTCGATTAGAAACATCATAATCATAGTGCGTCATCATCATACTTTGATCTTTAGATTAGTGCATCATCATCATCATACTCTGATCTTTCGATCAGTATGTCATCATCATCATACTCTGATCTTTCGATCAGTATGGCATCATCATCATCAGCAACAACCTGCAATCCACAACTTAAAGACAAAAAATTCTTTGGATCACTTTTGGACTTAAAGTCCAGGGATGATACAATCCCACCACATTCTCAACAACTGAATTTACCGGATTGACTATGGGAGAATCAGTCCCTATCACTTTAGGACTAAGTCCAAGGATGATGCAATCCTACCACATTCTCGCGGACCAAAGCCACCGAATTGATTATGGGAGAATCAGTCCCTATCACTTTAGGACTATGTCCAAGGATGATGCAATCCTACCACATTATCGAGGACCGAAGCCACCGGATTGATTACAGGAGAATCAGTCCCTATCACTTTAGGACTATGTCCAAGGATGATGCAATCCTACCACATTCTCAAGGACTGAAGCCACCAGATTGATTACAGGAGAATCAGTCCCTATCAATTTAGGATGATGTCCAAGGATGGTGCAATCCTACCACATTCTCGAGGACCGATGTCACCGGATCTATTATGGATAGATGTCCTGGGATGATACAATCCCTCTTCATTCTCAAATACTGAGGTCTCTGGATCACTTTAGGGCAAGTTCCCAGGGATGATACAATCCTGCCACGTTCTCGAGGACCAAGGTCACTGGATCTATTATGGATAGATGTCCCGGGATGATACAATCCCTCTTCATTCTCGAATATCGAGGTCTCTGAATCACTTAAGGGCAAGTGCCCAGGGATGATACAATCCCACTGCAACATCACTATTCCCCCTTTCAGGTAAGATCTTTTTGAACCACACCAAGCTTGTCTCGAAAGTGTTTGAACTTCACTCGGGACAGAGGCTTTGTCAACACATCAGCAACTTGTTCATCAGTACTCACATACTGGAGCTTTATGGCTCCCTTCTGCATCATATCTCGAATGTAGAAATATTTGATTTCTATGTGCTTTGGTTTGTCATGAAACACAGGGTTCTCTATCATCTTTATACAACTTTGGTTATCACATAGAATCACGGTAGTGTCCAACTCTATGTTGAATAATCCTGACATTATCTTCCGAAGCCATATTGCTTCACAACTAGCAGAGCAAGCTGCTATATATTCTGCTTTGGTTATGATTAGTGCAACACTAGATTGCTTTCTGCTAAACCATGAGATCATAGTACATCCCAGACTATAACATCCACCTGATGTGCTTTTTCTATCTGAAATACTTCCAGCCCAATCTGCATCTGTATAGCCATACAATATATACTCATGGCTATTATCACAATATATACCAAAGTCTATAGTTCCTTTCAAATATCTCATCACATGTTTTGCAGCTACCAAGTGAACCCGTCTAGGTTGAACTAGATATCAACTTAAGGTGTTCACAGCAAATGTCTGGTCTGGTATTTGACAAATACATCAATGACCCAATGATATGTCTATAATGAGTCACATCCACTAACTCTGATGAGTCATCAGTTAACAACTTCAGGTTGGAATCCATGGGTGTGGACAAGGCTTTGCATTCCAACATGTTGAATCTTTTCAATATCTCTACTGCATACTTTCCCTGATTGAGAAAGATTTCTTCTGAACTTTTCCATACTTCTAGACCTAGGAAATAATGCATTAACCCAAGGTATTTCATCTCAAATTCTTCTGCTAGTCTCTTCTTGCTTTTCATAATCTGTTTCTCATTTCCTGTCAATAATAAATCATCCACATATAGTAGTAGGATGACAGGTTCATCTTCTACAACCTTGAGGTAAAGGTTAGGATCAGCTTTACTCTTGGTAAAGCCCATGCTTGACAGGAAACTATCTATCCTCTCATACCAAGCTCTAGGAGCTTGTTTAGGACCATACAAGGCCTTCTTCAACTTGCATACATGAGTATGTCTGTCTTCAACTTCAAATCCTTGAGGTTGTTCTATGTAAACTTCTTCTTCGATAACACCATTCAGAAAAGTTGTTTTCACATCCATCTGGTGTAATTCCCACTTCATTATGGATGCAAGTTCCATGATACTTCTAATCGAAGTATATCATGCTACAAGAGAAAATGTCTCTTCATAATCAATTCCCTCTTTCTGAGAGAAACCTCTGGCCACAAATCTTGCTACACTTCTCGATACTTCCGTCAGCTGCATGCTTTATTTTGAATATCCATTTGGAGGATACTATACTCTTTCCTTCTGGTTGGGAGCTATATCCCATACATCATTCTTCATTATTGACTAGTATTCTTCAGTCATTGCTTCTACCCATTATTTCTTCTGTACCGCTTCTTCATAGTTTGTAGGTTCTTGTTCTAGTAGATCACACATCAAGGATACATAGTTGGAAAAAGTATTAGGTTTCTTTCTTTCCCTTGTAGATCCTTCAAGAGCTCCATATCTTTCTGCCTCTCATAAAATTTCTCTTGTCCAAGCAGGCTTTCTTTTTCTTGATATCTCCATCATGGGAGGTTCTTGTGGTTCTTCCATGTCATGTTCTTCAGGAGCTTCATCTTCAGGGAGACATGTAGTTTCTTTATTTTTGGGTGGTGTCTCTTCTTCATACACTTCTTCAAGTTGGCACTTCCTGGATCTCTTGAGAGCTTCCTCTTCATCAAATGTCACATCTTGACTGATTTCCATGTGGTGGAATCCAGGATTGTAGATTCTAAATGCTTTAGATACTTCACAATATCAAACAAATATCCCCTTCTTTTCAGAAGGTTCTAATTTGGTTCTTTTCTCTTTTTGTATATGAATATATACTGGACAACCAAATATCTTGACGTGACTTACCTCAGGATTCTTTCCCATGAATATCTCTTCTGGAGTTTTGAACCCAAGAGCACTGTGAGATATTCTATTTTGTACATACATAGTAGTTCTTGCCGCTTCTACCCATAGGTGCATTGGAAGATATTGATCATATATCATTATCTTCACTGCCTCCTTGATGGTTCTGTTCTTTCTTTTCACTACCCCATTCTGTTGGGGATTGTAGGGAGTAGTTAGTTCCCTCTTTATTCTTGCATATTTTCAAAAGGCATCAAACTCTTTTGAGGTGTACTCTCCTCCATTGTCTAATTGAAGAAAACTAATTTTTCTTGTCAAAAAAATTCTCTATCAAGGCTTTGAACTCCTTGAATTTCTCAAACACTTCACTCTTTGCCTTCAAGAAGTATATCCAAGTCTTTCTTGAAAAATCATCAATAAATGTGATATAATATTCAAAGCCACTTAAGGATGTGGAAGACATTGGACCACATACATCTGAATGAATCAATTCCAATGTACCTTTTGTTTTTGTTTCACTCTTTGGGAATGGATTCTTGATGTTCTTTCCCTTCGCACATCCTTTGCAAATGCCTTCATGCTTGATCTTCATCTCTGGTAATCCCATCACTACTTTGTTCACATGAGGTAGATCCTTGTAATTGATGTGGGAAAGCCTTCTATTCCATAGTTCACTAGGGTCAGTGGACTCATGCACAAAGGTTGTTTCTAAGTGCCCCTTGAGTTTATACAAGCCCCCTTCTTCTTCACCAATGATGATTGCATCTTCAATATTCTTTCCTTTGGGCCACATAAGTACTTGACCATCTATGAAAGCAACTCTGAATCCTTTCTGATCTAAAGCTGAGATAGAAAGTAAATTTTTCTTTAAACTAGGTACATATATTACATCTTTCATTTTTAAGGGATTACCTTATTCAGTTTTGTAGCTTGCTTCACCAACTCCTTTGATCGGATATTGATAGTCATCTCCTAGGGATACTTTCTAAGGAGAGATATTTTCTTCAAGTTTGGACATAGTTTTCTTTTGTCCTGTCATGTGCTTTGAAGCACCACTATCAATAAGCCAAGTGTCTTCTCCAGGAGTCACAAACCCAGAGAGAGTAGAAAACAGTACATATTATTCTGCATCTTCTTCTCTTGCTTTCTTTCTCTAAGGTCCTTCATCTTCTTCTTCTTCATCCTCATCTTCATCTAGATGAGCATGATATCTTTTGTTGTTGTTGATCCTCTGCTTATATTCTTGCTTCTTTATAGGACATTTTCTAGCAATGTGTCCTATCTTGTCACAGTGGAAGCATTTAAAACCAGAGTAGTCCTTACTTGATAGACTTTCTTTCGATCTTTGGAATCTTCTGGGAGGTTGATGCTCTTTGTGACTTCCCTTCTTGAATATGGGTTGATTCCTTCTTGTTTTTCTGGTATGAGTGGCTAGGGATTGATCATCCTCTTTTAGTAAGGCTTCTCTATTTTCCACTCTAGTCTCCTCTTGAATGCAGTCTTCCCATACCACATCAAATTGCATGCTTTCCTTCCTGGCACACATCATTTGAATGAATGATTCCCATGGTCTAGTGAGACCATTGAGAGCAGTCATAACCATTTCATCTTCATCAAGCTTATCTCCAATAGCTTCTAGTTGCTCTTTGATCTGGGAAACCCTTGAAAAGTAGTCTTGGATGGATTCTCCATGGCTCATCTTGATGCTCTTCAGTTGAGCTCTTAGATTCATCTTCCTGTTGATGTTTCTTCCCTCAAACATTCTAGAAAGGGCATCATACATTTCTTTTGGATTATTCTTGGATGACACTTGAGAAATCAAGTGATTCTTAATGGAGTCAGTAATAATTATTTGTGCCCTAATCATATCCTTTCTGTGCTTCTCCTTGGCTTCAGCTTCTTCAGGTTCCGACACTTCTTCTTTGACATACTTATCAAGATCATTCTTTTGGAGAATGAGACCAATCTTGTATTTCCATGCTTGAAAATTCTCTATGCCTTCTAACTTGTCTTCAAGCTTAGTGCTTGAAGTCATCTTGCTAGAGAATTACAAAAAATTGAAATTTTGTGGAATTATAAACTGACCTTACTAGGAGATGTGCTTGAATAGGGTGAGTTGACTTATCATTACTTGGATTCTGGAAATCTCGATTCTTCACCTTTCAAATCAGACGATTCAGCTTTTGCAAAAATGACTGTCACTATTTCTATGATATCTCTGCAATTGCTGTCCCTCTGTGTCTAAAATTTTATGCTGAGGTAACCTCGTTTGTCCCTAATCCAATGCCACAGGTTTCATCAAAATTGGTTTCACCAATTTGGATTTATGATCCTTTTCCCAAGGTGACCTGTTACAGGACTATTCAGAACAGCGAAGTTGTACAGCATGCCATGTGTCACTGTTTCATATTCTGGGTCTGAAATTTGGACCACAGAAATTACATTCCATGCCCTTTGTGGAAAATATTCATTAATTCTATTTGGACCTATGTATCACAAGATATATCAATTTTCCCCATGTGTCCTGTTTAGGGATGAATTCTGGAAGAGGCTGGAACCCTAACTTGGAGGGATCATATCTCCAAGAATATAGTGAATCTAAGGCTGAATTTTGGACACAGTGTACAAAAGGATTTTATCTTCGGTCTCTGCAATATTCCACTCTTGAACCTTCATCAATCTTGGGATATTGCGAATGTACCAAAACTTAGCAGTTTTAGTATTTAGGGTTTTTCTAGCTCGGGGTCAAACTAGGGTTTGACTTTCCCGGAGTTTCACCCAACCAAAAAAATTGATCCAGGTCTCTAGAATTTGATTTTGATGAGGAGAGAAATCCTATGCTGGGCTCACTCAAAAATTCTTATTCTGCAAGAATCCCTAATTTCCCGCACCGAAAACTGAAAATGCTTGGAATCGAATTCCGCTTCGACAGAAAGATGCACCCTTCAATAGAGAGTCAGCCTAGCCTTCTTTTGTTGATCAATTGTGGAGAGAGAACCAAAAAGTAAGAAGCCCTAAATTATGTAGCTGCACAATGTCTTCTTTTCATGGTGGCTCTGATACCATGTTAAATTTTCATATGCTTAGCTAAGACATCAGTATTTCATTTCATTTTCATGACAAAAGCATATAAATAGGATCACTGAAAGATAGACAAGCACAACCATAAAAAAGGAACACAAAGGTTTATCCTGGGAAAACCCTAAAGGGAAAAACCCAACAAAAGCTTCCTCAATATAGATGCCCCCAAAAGATAAAACCAGCAAGGAGATCGAAGCCTGATCCTCCTCCTTCTCCAGCTACTTCTCTTCTCCACTAATGCGCTACACAAGTGAGAGTGTGTGTCAAAAATGAGGAGCACTACACCTCTATTTATATTCATCCATTCACTTAAGTTAACTCATTTGACATGTAGGCTTGAGTTAAATCATGTAGGCTCGAGTTAAATCATGTAGGCTCGAGTTACACATGTAGGCTCAAGTAACCACATTGGGGTGCTAATGACCCACCTTTACAATTAGAGGGGACTACCTCATGAATCTTAGTAGTTCTTCCGATGAGGAGCATCAGGGTACAATGTAATACAAGTGGTTCTCCCGGTAGGACCATCGGGGACCACAAAAAGATACATATAGAATATTCTTCAAAGTTACAATATTTCAACACCGTCATACTCTGAACAAAGGAAGTTTGAGTCTCCCATTCCCCCCTACCCCTATTTAGTTCTTTCCCTTCCCTCCCCTCCCCCCCAATTCAGTGAGTCAGTCTGCATATTGCTTCACACATTTTGGTTATCCCTAGTGCTCCTAGTCAAGGAAACATCATTGCCTTGACTAGGGGCAAGTCTCCCTCTATCAACACTAGCACACATATTCCAGAGGATAGACCTAGAGGTCCCTATACCTTGGTTTCATTAACATCATCAATGAGTTCCTTGGACCACTTGAGACGAATCCTTAGTGCCTCTTGGGATGGTTGTTTCTAACGTGCTCGACTTCAACTCCAACATAGCACCATTGAGATTCGCATAGGGTTTGTTCCGCACAATACTTGGTCAAAGAACCTGGATGTCACCTAACTCTAGCACATTGGTGAGTCCACTCGAGGGACCTAAATAGGTTATGTCCCTTGTGATTTCCAGGTTGCGTTGGAGACAGTGTTCAGAAGCCCCAGCAGTGCTTCGAATATACCTTTATGATTGATACAACATACTTGTACCGTAGAGACTCTAACTCTCAATCAGGGAGTCCACACAGCTATGTACCATATCTAGCAGACCGCCAGTCATGAAGATATAGCATTCCATGACAATGCCATGGGTCCAATGTACGATATTAGTATTGTATTCAGCCTCACATAGAGACAACTAGCATTGTAACATCAGTTGTATATAATCGACTCTTGTATTTTAGAGCATAGATCAAATGATTCTTTTGACATTGTCATGATCATGGGAATGCCCACCTTGTCCATATACATGTCACACATTTATTGTATATCACCCATTGATGGGAACCAAATTAATACAAAAACCAAAATCCACCATGCCCCAGCCCCGAAAGCACCACCTCTATACAGTAAATCCTATGATGTCCATCGGCCATACGTTGAGCTCCTGCCCTCACACATCACGGGGAAATCTGTTAACCCAAAAATCCCCCACATAGCTCTCTATGGCCTACACCACCCAAGGTCACCATCTCACAACCCCCATATCACTCCATCAGACCTTCCATTAGACCCCCACACCTCCAAAAGAGCCCAAGGATGAAGAAAATGGCTAAAAACCCCAAAAAGGAGCCCAAAATAGCCCCCTAGGAGCTAAAGACCTCAAAAAGGGGCTAAAGTTATGGCGAAAGGGGCTATTGGCCCAAAAAAGGGGCTAAAGCCTTGACCAAGGGCTTAAAACCCTAAAATCCCTTGGAAAAACTATAAAAGAAGGGTGGGGGGTCACTCTCAAAACAGTTCTCCCTTGCCTATTGTTATGCTGCCCATTGATGCTTTGAGACCTTTGCCTCTCAAACCACCCACACTCCCTTTGAGGTTAATTAAGGAGAGAGAAGGGGAGAGTTGAGGTTATGGCTTAAGAGAGAGAGGGGGGATAGGTATTAAGAGAGAGAGGGGGGTTATTGTGTTTTAGAAAGAGAGATTGAAGCATATGGGCTTAGAGAGAGAAATAGAAATAAATAGATTGGGGATTAGGGGTTTAAAAAGAGAGATTTGGTGTTATTGGCTTAGAGAGAGAGAGAGAAATTGGGGGTTAAAGGTTTAGATATATATATATATATAGAGAGAGAGAGATATATTAAAGGCTAGGGGTTTAAAGAGAGGGGCATTACTGGTTAGGGTTTTGGAAAGACAAATGGAGAGAGAGAGAGAGATGTAGATTAGGGTTTTGGAAAGACAAATGGAGAGAGAGAGAGAGATGTAGATTAGGGTTTAGGGATTTAGAGAGAGAGAGAGAGAGATAGATATTCAAGCTTATGGGTTTAAATAAAGAGAGAGAGAGAGAGAGAGAGAGAGAGATTGGGAGGGATATAGAGAGATTGGAGTTTACATATTTAGAGAGAGATATTGTGAGTTAGTAGTTTTGAGAGGGAGAAAGAGATTGCAGTTTAGGGGTTTAGAGAGAGAAATGGAAAAGATAGAGATTTGGGGTTGGGTTTAGAGAGACAGATAATGGATTTTAGGGGTTTAGAGATATAAAAAGTGAGATTTGGGATAGGTTAGAAAGTGAGAGAGATTGGGGGTTAGGCATTTAGAGAGATATTCGGAGTTAGCAGTTTTGAGAGGGAGAGAGAGAGAGATTGGAGTTTATGGGTTTAGAGAGAGAATTAGAAAGAGAGATACTTGGGGTTGGGTTTAGAGAGAGAGAGATAATGGAGTTTAGGGTTTTA
>LPNX010615650.1:61732-73156 GCA_001517045.1 Pseudotsuga menziesii
TGAGGTTTAGAGAGATACATAAGGAAATATTAGGGATTAGGGGTTTAGTGTGTTTGAGAGAGAGAGAGAGAGAGAAGGAGAGATTGGTTTTTAAGGGTTTAGTAAGACAGAGAGAGAGAGAGAGAGAGAGGAGCATTGGGGTTTAAGGGTTTATTAGGAAGAGAGAGATGGAGAGAGGGAGATATTTGGGGTTAAGGGTTAAGAGATAGAGAGGGTTGGGAAGATTTAGGGGTAGGTGTTAAGAAAGAGAGAGAGAGAGAGAGAGAGAGAGAGAGAGAGAGATTAGCAGTTAGGGGTTCTCAAAGATAGATAAATTAAAGGATAGAAGTTTAGAGAGAGATAGAGATTGGAGAATAAGGAATTAGAGAGAGAAATATAGATACATAGATTTGAGATTAGGGGCTTAGAGAGAGAGAGAGAGATTCGATGTTATGGGCTTAGAGAGAGAGAGAAGTTGGGGGTTAAAGGCTTAGATAGACATAGAGAGAGAGAGATTAGAGGCTTAAGGTTTAAAGAGAGAGATATTTGGGGTTAGGGGTTTAGAGAGAGAGAGAGAGAGAGAAATTAGGGGTTAGGGGTTTAGATAGATAGTGAGAGATTGGGGAGCTAAGCACTTAGAAATAGAAAGAGAGAAAAATAGTGATTGGGGGCTAGGATTTTAGAGAGAGAGAGAGATTTAGATTAGGGTTTAGGGGTTTAGAGAGACATATGATAAATTATGGGTTAAAGTCTTAGAGAGAGAGAGAGATTGGGAGTTAGTGGTTTTGAGAGAGAGATATTGGAAGTTAATGGTACAAAGAGTGAGATAGATTGTAGATTAGAGATTTAGAGAGAGAGATAATGGAGGCTAGGGGTTTATAGATAAAAAAGGTGAGATTGGGGTTAGGGGTTTAGAGAGAGAGAGATATTGGGGCCTAGGGGTTTAGAGAGAGAGAGATGTTGGGTCCCAGAGGTTTAAAGAGAGAGATCATTTTCTAGGGATTTAGAGAGAGAAATATTGGGGGTTAGGAATTTAGAGAACAAGAGATTGGGGGTTGGTCATTTAGAGGGAGAGAGAAATAAAAAAGCACGTTATACATTATGGATTTACAGACATACTAGAAGAGGGAGAGAGATTAGGGGCTAGGGGTCTATGGGTTTAGAGAAAGAGGAGGTTAGAAATTTAGAGAGAGAGAGAGAGAGGGTTAGGGTCTAGCAAGAGAGAGAGAGAGATAGATTTATATTAGCGTTTAAGGGTTTAGAGAAAGAAAGAAAGAAAAATTATGAGTTAGGGATTTAGAGAGAGAGAGAGATTCAGGATTATGGGTTTAAATAGAGATAGAGATAGAGAGATTGGGGGTTAGTGGTTTCAAGAGGGGAAGATAGAAATTGGAGTTTAGGGGTTTAGAGAGAGAGAGAGAGAGATGTTGGAAAGTTAAGTGTTCAAAATGTGAGACAAATTGCAGGTTATTGATTAGACAGAGAGAAATAGAATGAGAAATATTTGCGGTTGGGTTTAGAGAGAGAGAGAGAGATAATGGGGGTTAGGGGTTTACAGAGAAAGAGAGAGAGAGAGGTATTGATTTAAAATAAAGATTGGTGGATCAGGGTTTAGAGATAGAGAGAGAGTACGGGTTATAGGAATATAGGGAGAGAGACATGAAAATACAAAGGTTGGGGGCTACAGATTTAGAGAGAGATTGAGAAAGGAAGAGAGAGATTGAGAAATATCAGGGATTAGTGGTATAGAGAGAGAGAAGGACTGATATAGGGTGTTAGGTGTTTAGAGAGAGATAGAGGGAGAGAGATTGGAGGTTAGGGGTTTATAGAGAGAGATATTGGGGTTATGAATTTTGAGAGAGACATAGATTTGGGGTTAGGTTTTAGAGACAGAGAATGGGTGTTAGTATTTTAGATAGATAAGTAGAGAGATAGATAGAGAGAAAGAGATTGGGGGTTATGTATCTAAAGAGAGAGAGAGAGATATATTGGGAATTACGTATTTAGAGAGAGAGAGAGAGAGAGAGAGATTAGGGGATAGGTTTTTACAAAGAGAGAGAGAAATAAATATAAAGAGAAAGAGAGAGAGATTGGCTTTATGGATTTAAAGAGAGAGAGAGTAGGGGCTTTACAGAAAAATATATATGCAGTTAGGTGTTTATATATATAGGGAGAGAGGGGGGTTAGGGGTTTAGAGATTGAGAGATTGGGGGATAGGGGTTTAGAAAGAGATAGATCTTAGGGACTAGAGGTTTAGAGAGATTATTAGTTATGGTTTTAGATAGATATTTAGAGAGAGAGATATTCTAGGTTAGGTCTTTAGAGAGATAAAGAGAGAGGTTTGGGTTTATGGGTTAAAGGCTAAGATAGATAGAGAGAAAGATTTGGGGTTAGGTTTTTAGATATATAGGAGGATAGATAGAGAGATAGAGTGATATTAGTGTTAACAATTTTAGAGAGAGATAAAGAGAAAGCGAGAGATAGGGGGTTAGGGGTTTAGAGAAAGAGAGATTGAAAGTTAATTGTTTAGAGAGACAAACATATTCAGGACTAAGGGTCTAGAAAGAAAAAGATAATGGGAATTAAGGGATTAGAGAGAGAGAGATTGGGCATTAGGCATTTAGAGAGAGAGAGAAAGGGAGAGTGGAAGAGATTGGGTTTAGGGTTTCAAAGAGAGATGGAAAGAGAGTGTGAGAGAGATAGAAAGAGAGAGATTAGGGGTTTGTGGTTTCCCTAGAGAAAAAGAGATTTGAGATTAGGTATTTTTAAAGAGAGACATTGGAGGTAGATAGAAAGAGAGATATTAGGGGTTAGAGGTTTCCCTAGGGAAATAGATTTGAGATTAGGAATTTTTAAAGAGAGACATTGGAGGTTAGGGGTTTAGAGAGAGAGAGAGAGATAAAAATAGAGAGATTAGTGGTTATGGGTTAAGAGAGAGCTGGAGAGATAAATTGTAGGTTTGTGTTTTAGAGAGAGAGAGAGACATTCCTTCTTAGAGGAATAGAGAGAGAGAAAGATGGATTGGGGTTAGGGGATTAGAGAGATAGAGAGAGATTGGGGGTTAGGGAATTAGAGAGATAGAGAGCCTGGGGTTTTGGTGTTTAGAGAGAGATAGAAATATAAGGAGAGAGAATTGGGGTTATTGTTTTATAGAGAGATATTGGTGTTTAGGGATTTAGAGAGAGAGAGAGAGAGCCATTATGGGTTATGAATTGAGAGAGAGAGGGGCTTAAAGTTTTACAAAGAGTGATTGGGGGTTAGGGGTTTAGAGAGAGAGGGATAAAAGGATAGATATTTTTGGTTGAGGGTTTAAAGAAAGAGATTATATGTTAGGGGTTTAGATAAAGACAGAGATAAAGATCAAGTTTTAGGGAATTAGAGAGAAATATTAGGGGTTAGGGGTTTTTAAATGGAGAGAGAGAGAGGGATTAGGGATTAGTTTTTTAGAAAGATAGAGATAAATAAGGGATTAGGGGTTGAGAGAGAGAGACAATGGGGGGTTATAGGTTTAGAGAGAGTGTGTAGTTTATAGGTTTAGAGAGAGATATTGGTGATTAGTGGTTGTGTGTGTGTGTGTGAGAGAGAGAGAGAGGGAGAGAGAGAGATTTGAGTTTAGGGGTTTAGAGAGAGATATTGTGGGCTAGCAGTTTGGAGAGACAGAAATAGAAAGACATAAATTAGTGGTTAAGGGTTTAGAGAGAGAGAGAGAGAGATTGGAGTCTAGGGGTGTAGAGAGAGTGAAAAATTGAGTTAGGTATTTAGAGAGAGAGATATTGCGGGCTAGAGTTTTAGAGAGAGATTATGGGACAGGGTTTTAGAGAGAGAGAGATATTAAAGGTTAGGTGTTTATAGAGATATATTAAGTTTAAGGTCTTAGAGAAAGAAATAAAAAGAGGGAGATTAGGGGTTAGTGGTTGAGAGAGAGAGAGAGAGAGAGAGAGGGTAGGGGTGGGGTTTAGAGAGATTAGGGGCTGAAGTAGTTAAGATAATTTCATTATGGTGTTATATAAATTTACAAGGTTTTGTGACTTCTAAATGTTAAAATATGTAGGATTTATAAGTGTTATTTTATAAAATTTATTGGTTAGAAGTTATATGGCTTGGACGATATAGTGGCTAAAGTAACTAAGGTTAAGAGGAGTCAAGTGTGATAGGGGTTAAAGTTATAATTTCCAAGGAAAGAGATCCTAACTCCTAGGTTGCATGAATAGAGTGTCAACAAAGGGGGGTCCCTCATTAGACCAATTGAAAAACCTTTTGTATGCATGGTCGACCACCCAGCTTAGGGCATACTAGGAGGGCTTCTCTGGGAGTTACCTTCCTCCACCTATTATTAGGGTTTTAGAGAGAGAGAGAGAGAATTGGTTGTAGGGTTTTAGACAGAGAGGGAGGGAGAGAAAGAGAGTGAGAGAGAAATACATTGAATATTAGGGGCTTAAAGAGAGAGGGGGTGAGAGAGAGAGAGAGAGAGAGAGAGAGAGAGAGAGAGAGAGAGCGAGAGAGAGAGAGAGCGAGAGCGAGAGATTGTAGGTTAGGTGATTAGAAAGAAAAATCTAGGATTCGTGGCTCAGAAGGAGAGAAATATGAAGATATAGATTAGGGGTTGTTGGTTTAGAGAGAGAGAGAGAGAATCAAGGTTATGTATTTAGAGAGAGAGACAAAGAGCAAAGGGTTTAGAGGTTTTTATAGATAGATATATAGAGAGTGGGAGAAAGGGGTTAGAGGTTTTGATAGATAGATATATAGATAGACGGAGAGATATTGGGGGTTAGTGGCTTAGAGAGAGAGAGAGAGATTCAAGGTTACAAAATTAGAGAGAGTGAGAAATAAATAAAAAGACAGAGACTAGTCATTAGGGGTTTGGTGAGAGAAACAACTAGAGACTGGGGGCTTCAAATAGAGAGATGGATTGGGGGTTTAGAGAGAGAGAAAGAGGTTGTGCATTAAGGGTTTAGAGAGAGATAGATAGATTATGGGTTAGGGGATTAGAGAGATATAATCAAATTTAGGTTTCTAAAAAGAGAGAGAGAGATATTGGAGGTTAGGGGTTTAGAGAGAGGTAGGAAGATATTGGAGGTTAGGGGTTTAAGGGGAGAGAGAGAGAGATTTGGGATTAGGGGTTTAAAGAGAGGATGTGATTGAATGTTAATGGTTCAGAGAGTCAAAGTACTAGAAAGAGAGAATTTGGGGCTCAATTGTTTAAAGAGATATAATGGAGGTATGAGGTGAAGGTATGAGGTTTAGAGAGATACATAAGGAAAGATTGGGGCTTAGGGGTTTAGTGAGAGAGAGAGAGAGATTGTGTTTTAAGCGTTTAGTGAGAGAGAGAGAGGAACATTGGGTTTTAATGGTTTATTAGGGAGGGAGAAATGGAGAGAGGGGGATGTTTGGAGTTAGGGGTTAAGAGAGAGAGAGGGGGTTGGGGAGATTTGGGGGAAGGTGTTGAGAGAGAGAGAGAAAGAGAGAGAGAGAGAGAGATTAGTGGTTAGGGGTTTTCATAGATAGATACATTAAAGGATAGAAGTTTTGAGAGAGATGGAGATTGGAGAATAAGGACATAGAGAGTGAAATATAAATACACATATTTGGGATTAGGGGTTTAGAGAGAGAGAGAGAGATTCGGTGTTATGGGATTAGAGAGAGAGATAGAGAGAGATAAGTTGGGGGTTAAAGGTTTAGATAGACATATATAGAGAGAGGGATTGGTGTTTAGGTATTTACAATGAGAGAGATTAGAGGCTCAGGGTTTAAAGAGAGAGATATTTCGGGTCAAGGGTTTAGAGAGAGAGAGAGATTGGGGGTTAGGGGTTTAGATAGATACTAAGGGATTCAGGAATTAAGCACTTAGAAATAGAAAGAGAGAAAAATAGTGATTGGGGGCTAGGAGTTTAGAGAGAGAGAGAGAGGTAGATTAGGGTTTAGGGGTTTAGAGAAATACATAATGGTAAATTATGGGTTAAAGGCTTAGAGAGAGAGATATTGGGGGTTAGAGGGAGAGGGATTGGTGTTTAGGTATTTACAAAGAGAGAGATTAGAGGCTTGGGGTTTAAAGAGAGATATATTTGTGGTTAGGTGTTTACAGAGAAAGAGAGAGATTGGGGGTTAGGGGTTTAGATAGATATTGAGAGATTGGGGAGTTAAGCACTTAGAAATAGAAAGAGAGAAAAATAGTGATTGGGGACTGGGAGTTTAGAGAGAGAGAGAGAGAGAGAGATTAGGGTTTAGGAGTATAGAGAAATACATAATGATAAATTATGGGTTAAAGGCTGAGAGGGAGAGAGACAAAGTGAGAGAGAGATTAGGGGTTAGTGATTTTGAGAGAGAGATATTGGAAGTTAACGGTACAAAGAGTGAGATAGATTGTAGGTTAGGGATTTACAGAGAGATAATGGAGGCTAGGGGTTTGTAGATACAAAAATTGACATCAGGGTTAGGGGTTTAGAGAGAGATATATATTGGGGCCTAGAGGTTTAGAGAGAGAGATATTGGGTCCTCGGGGTTTAAAGAGAGAGATTGATGTCTAGGGATTTAGAGAGAGCGATATTGGGGGTTAGGCATTTAGAGAGAGAGATTAGGGGTTGGCTATTTAGAGGGAGAGAGACATAAAAAAGATAGGTTAGATATTATGGATTTACAGACATGTTGGAAGAGGGAGAGAGATTAGGGGCTAGGGGTTTAGGGTTTAGAGAAAGAGGAGGTTAGAAGTTTAGAGAGAGAGTGGGTGAGGGTATAGCAAGAGAGAGAGAGATATTTAGATTAGGGTTTAAGGGTTTAGAGAGAGATAGAAAGATAAATTATTGGTTAGGGGTTTAAAGAGAGAGAGGGGAAGATAGAGAGAGAGGGGTTGGTGAGTTAAGTGTTTATATAGAGAGAGAGCGAGAATGAGAGAATGGTTAATACTATAGAGAGTGAGAGAGAGATTAATTTGGTGTTAGGATTTTAGAGAGAGAGAGATTATAGGTTAGGGGTTTACAGGGAGAGAGAGAGAGAGAGAGAGAGAGAGAGAGAGAGAGAGAGAGAAATTTGTGGTTAGGAGTTTAGAGAGAGTGAGAAAGAAAAATTATGGGTTAGATGTTTATACAGATATATAGAGAGAGATAGAGATTATAGTCTAAGGGCTTAGAGAGAGAGGGAGATTTGGTGCTAGGGTTTAGAGACAGAGAAATATATTTGGGGATAGGGTTTAGTGAGATATATTAGGGGTTAGGGTTTTAGAGAGAGAGAGAATTGGTTGTAGGGGTTTAGACAAAGAGGGAGAGAGAGGGAGGGAGAAAAAGAGAGTGAGAGAGAGATATACATTGAATATTAGGGACTTAAAGAGAGGGAGGGGTGAGAGAGAGGGGGAGAGAGAGAGAGATTGTAGGTTAGGTAATTAGAGAGAGAAATTTGGGCTTAGTGGCTTAGAAGGAGAGAAATATAAAGATATAGTTTAGGGCTTATTGGTTTAGAGAGAGAGAGAGATTCAAGGTTTTCTATTTAGAGAGAATGACAAAGAGCAAAGGGGTTAGAGGTTTTGATAGATAGATATATAGAGAGAGGGAGAGAGATTGGGGGTTAGTGGCTTAGAGAGAGAGATATTCAAGGTCATGAATTTAGAAAGAGTGAGAAATAAATAAAATGACAGAGACTAGTCATTATGGTTTTGGTGAGAGAAACAACTAGAGACTAGGGGCTTCGAAATAGAGAGAGGGATTTGGTGTTGAGAGAGAGAGAGAGATTGAACACTAGTGGTTTAGAGAGAGAGAAAGAGGTTGTACATTAAGGGTTTATAGAGAGATATATAGATTAGGGGCTAGGGGATTAGAGAGATATAATCGAATTTAGGTTTCTAAAAAGAGAGAGAGAGAGAGAGAGAGAGAGATTGGAGGTTAGAGGTTTAGAGAGAGGTAGAGAGATATTGGGGGATAGGGGTTTAAGGAGAGAGAGAGAGAGGGAGAGAGATTTGGGGTTAGGGGTTTAAAGAGAGGATGTGATTGAATGTTAAGGGTTTAGAGAGAGAAAATAGTAGAAAGAGAGAGTTTGGGGGTCAATTCTTTAAAGAGAGATAATGGAGGTATGAGGTGGAGGTATGAGGTTTAGAAAGCTACATAAGGAAATATTAGGGCTTAGGGGTTTAGTGTGTGTGTGTGTGAGAGAGAGAGAGAGAGAAGGAGGGATTGGTTTTTAAGGGTTTAGTAAGAGAGAGAAAGAGAGAGAGAGAGGAGCATTGGGGTTTAAGGGTTTATTAGGAAGAGAGAGATGGAGAGAGGGAGATATTTGGGGTTAAGGGTTAAGAGATATAGAGGGTTGGGAAGATTTAGGGGTAGGTGTTAAGAGAGAGAGAGAGAGAGCGAGATTAGCGGTTAGGGGTTCTCAAAGATAGATACATTAAAGGATAGAAGTTTAGAGAGAGATGGATATTGGAGAATAAGGAATTAGAGAGAGAAATATAGATACATAGATTCGAGATTAGGGGCTTAGAGAGAGAGAGAGATTCGATGTTATGGGCTTAGAGAGGGAGAGAAGTTGGGGGTTAAAGGCTTAGATAGACATATATATAGAGAGAGGGATTGGTGTTTAGGGATTTACAAAGAGAGAGATTAGAGGCTTAAGGTTTAAAGAGAGAGATATCTGGGGTTAGGGGTTTAGAGAGAGAGAGACAAATTAGGGGTTAGTGGTTTAGATAGATAGTGAGAGATTAGGGAGCTAAGCACTTAGAAATAGAAAGAGAGAAAAATAGTGATTGGGGGCTAGGATTTTAGAGAGAGAGAGAGAGATTTAAATTAGGGTTTAGGGGTTTAGAGAGACATATGATAAATTATGGGTTAAAGGCTTAGAGAGAGAGAGAGAGATTAGGAGTTAGCGGTTTTGAGAGAGAGATATTGGAATTTAATGGTACAAAGAGTGAGATAGATTGTAGATTAGGGATTTAGAGAGAGAGATAATGGAGGCTAGGGGTGTATAGATAAAAAAAGTGAGCTTGGGGTTAGGGGTTTAGAGAGAGAGAGATTTTGGGGCCTAGGGGTTTAGAGAGAGAGATGTTGGGTCCCAGAGGTTTAAAGAGAGAGATCATTTTCTAGGGATTTAGAGAGAGAAATATTGGGGGTTAGGAATTTAGAGAGCGAGAGATTGGGGGTTGGTCATTTAGAGGGAGAGAGAAATAAAAAAGACAGGTTATACATTATGGATTTACAGACATACTAGAAGAGGGAGAGAGATTAGGGGCTAGGGGTCTATGGGTTTTGAGAAAGAGGAGGTTAGAAGTTTAGAGAGAGAGAGAGAGATGGTTAGGGTCTAGCAAGAGAGAGAGAGAGATTTAGATTAGGGTTTAATGGTTTAGAGAAAGAGAGAAAGATGAATTATGAGTTAGGGTTTTAGAGAGAGAGAGAGAGATTCAAAATTATGGGTTTAAATAGAGATAGAGATAGAGAGATTGGGGGTTAGTGGTTTCGAGAGGGGAAGAGAGAAATTGGAGTTTATGGGTTTAGAGAGAGAGAGAGAGAGATGTTGGAAAGTTAAGTGTTCAAAATGTGAGACAGATTGCAGGTTATTGATTAGACAGAGAGAAATAGAAAGAGAAACATTTGGGGTTGGGTTTAGATAGAAAGAGAGAGATATGGGTATTGATTTAAAATAAAGATTGGTGGATCGGGATTTAGAGAGAGAGAGAGTAGGGGTTATAGACATATAGGAAGAGAGACATAAAAAGATAAAGGTTGGGGGCTACGAATTTAGAGAGAAATTGAGAGAGGAAGAGAGAGATGGAGAAATATCAAGGATTAGTGGTATAGAGAGAGAAAAGGACTGATATTGGGTGTTAGGTGTTTAGAGAGAGATAGAGGGGGAGAGATTGGAGGTTAGGGGTTTAGAGAGAGAGATATTGCTGTTATGAATTTTGAGAGAGACATAGATTTAGGGTTAGGTGTTTAGAGACAGAGAATGGGTGTTAGTATTTTAGATAGATAAATAGGGAGATAGATAGAGAGAAAGAGATTGGGGATTATGTATCTAAAGAGAGAGAGATATATATTGGGAATTACGTATTTAGAGAGAGAGGGAGACTAGGGGATAGGGTTTTACAGAGAGAGAGAGAGAGATATATTAAAGGTTAAAAGTGTAGAAGGAGAGAGATTATGGATTAGGTGTTTATAGAGATAAATATAAAGAGAAAGAGAGAGAGATTGGGTTTATGGGTTTAAAGAGAGAGAGAGCAGGGGCTTTACAGAGAAATATCTATGCAGTTAAGGGTTTATATATATAGGGAGAGAGGGGGGGTTAGGGGTTTAGAGATTGAGAGATTGGGGGATAGGGGTTTAGAAAGAGATAGTTCTTAGGGATTAAAGGTTTAGAGAGATTATTAGTTATGGTTTTAGATAGATATTTAGAGAGAAAGAGAGATTCTAGGTTAGGTCTTTAGAGAGAGAAAGAGAGAGGTTTGGGTTTATGGGTTAAAGGATAAGATAGATAGAGAGAAAGATTCGGGGTTAGGTTTTTAGATAGATAGGAAGATAGATAGAGAGATAGAGTGATATTAGTGTCAAGGATTTTAGAGAGAGATAAAGAGAAAGCGAGATATAGGGGGTTAGGGGTTTAGAGAAAGAGAGATTGAAAGTTAATTGTTTAGAGATACAAACATATTCGAGACTAAGGGTTTAGAAAGAAAAAGATAATGGGAATTAAGGGTTTAGAGAGAGAGAGATTGAGCATTAGGAATTCAGAGAGAGAGAGAAAGGGAGAGTGAAAGAGATTGCGTTTAGGGTTTCAAAGAGAGTGTGAGACAGATAGAAAGAGAGAGATTAGGGGTTAGTGGTTTCCCTAGAGAAAAAGAGATTTGAGATTAGGTATTTTTAAAGAGAGACATTGGAGGTAGATAGAAAGAGAGATATTAGGGGTTAGCGGTTTCCCTAGGGAAAGAGATTTGAGATTAGGAATTTTTAAGGAGAGACATTGCAGGTTAGGGGTTTAGAGAGAGAGAGAGAGAGATAAAAATAGAGAGATTAGTGGTTATGGATTAAGAGAGAGTGGGAGAGAGAGATTGTAGGTTTGGGTTTTAGAGAGAGAGAGAGACAGTCCTTCTTAGAGGAATAGAGAGAGAGAAAGATGGATTGGGGTTAGGGGATTAGAGAGATAGAGAGATATTGGGGGTTAGGGGATTAGAGAGATAGAGAGCCTGGGGGTTTGGTGTTTAGAGAGAGGTAGAAATATAAGGAGAGAGAATTGGGGTTATTGTTTTAAAGAGAGATATTGGTGTTTAGGGATTTAGAGAGAGAGAGAGAGAGAGGCTTAAAGTTTTACAAAGAGAGATTGTGGGTTAGGGGTTTAGAGAGAGAGGGATAAAAAGATAGATATTTTTGGTTGAGGGTTTAGAGAGAGAGATTATATGTTAGGGGTTTAGATAAAGAGAGAGATAAAGATCAAGTTTTAGGGATTTAGAGAGAAATATTAGGGGTTAGGGGTTTTTAAATG
>LPNX010615665.1:0-23017 GCA_001517045.1 Pseudotsuga menziesii
GCGAACCCTAGCCGCAGGAGTAGACTCTCAACAAACTTGGGCCGCAGAGAATAATATGTTCCGTCTCAGATGGATAGTTATATGATAGAAAGTTCCAAAATATACGAAGAATAAATTCAAAACTGGTCGCAGAGATCGCACGCAGATCGCTCAGATTGCCTTCGGATCACAGAGATCACCTTCATGCAAAGATCACCTTATAAAAATACATTGCGAAGGCTGTATAACACACAGTGATGATAACCAATGCACAGATCGCATGCAAAAATATCAGCGGTAAGCAGGAAACGAGTCCCATGCAAAAATATCAGCGGAGCAATAAGAAGGAAACGAGGCCCGATTTCTACTAAATCACAGCATAAACGATTTCTCTTGGATAGATCACCTTCATGCAGAGAGACCCCCTTCATGTAGATATCCAAATATTAATGAAATTCCAGAGATCCAAATATTTATGCAGAGAGATCGCCTTCATGTAGAGATCGCCTTAAAAATATCAGCGGAGCAATAAGTAGGAAACAAGGCCTGATTTCTACTAAATCATAGCATAAACGATTTCTCTTGGATAGATCGCCTTCATGCAGATCGCTCATATCGTAGAGATCTCCTTCATGCAGAGAGATCCCCTTCATGCAGAGATCCAAATATTTATGCAGAGAGATAGCCTTCATGCAGAGATCGCCTTCTAAAAATATCAGCGGAGCATATATATATATATATATATATATATAATTTTGTTGTCTTGCATTTCTAATTTGGTCAATAATTTCTTCTTGTTGAGCTAAAGCTTCCCAAGCTCTCTCAAACTCTTCTCTTGTTCTGGCTGTATTTAGTACTAAATTGAATAATTGGGAAGATATGGAAATCTGAGTCCCAAAACCATTGGGCAAATTTGGTTGGATTTGTTGCGGTATTGTCATGCTTCTTTCAAAATGTAAAATATGATGTGCATGAACAACAAAGTTTATTAGTTAAGGCAGTGCTTCATAGTTTAACTCTTTAGTATATTAATAATTCAAAGTTTAATAAAGACACACCACTTATATAGTGATAGAGCAAGACAATAAAGATGAAATGACTAAATTACTTAACTCATATAAATTCAAATGTTCAATTGGTTACAACTAAAATTTATTTTTTATAATTTTGTATCTTATTACATAGTGTCGATAGTTTACAATGACCATGCCAATACTAAAGGAAATTACTTAATTTGAAGCGTCATTTACATTTAGGGTGATACTTGTTGATTTTCAAGAGGGTGTATTTGCAATGTGGTTTTTGAAAGTATAGTTTATATTTCATATTTTAAAGTTTTAAGTTTTCTTTCTATGATATGTTTTTATCAAAATTACATCAACAATTTAGATGGTGGTCTCTACAATAGATTAACAAGATTGAGGCATACATGTCAACTTCAACAACTTTTCTAGTCTTTTTGTTGAATTATGTGATTCTATGTATAGAGACTGTTTATATTGACTTGTACCCCTAAATAACCGGAAAGATGTTTCCCCTTAAATACCTGGAAATATAAGGAGGTCCAATATCCCCTTAAATACTTGGAAATATAAGGAGGTCCAATAGAATAACAAAACCTCTAATTGTAACCAAGTTCATCGATGAATCCTTTGAGGTTAATGAGCTTTGTTGCTTGTGCTATAGAGTCTAGGGTTTTGTAGAATTGTACATTTCTTGGTACTACTTGGTGCCTTGGTATCTAATAATGATCTCCCCAAGTGTTGTGTCGAACATGTATTATAGAAACAAAACAAATCTAGGATTCCATAAATGTCATCTCTAATTCATTCACCATTTTTCATGATCAAAATAGCAGCGAAAAGAATGAAAATAATAGCCTGGAAATAAGTCATGCTGAGTATATTAGAAAGCAAAGTGAGCCATGCGCTTTTAACCTAGACGAAGGAGGTAATATCCAAAATTCCATAGAGGAAAAGTCTTACAGCTTCAATGCACTGAATAATAAGGGAAATCATGAAATCGAGATAAAAGTTAAAAATAAAAAATAAAAAATCCTAACTATTTAAAGATCAAGTACTGATATAATTTGGGCACAAATTTAAGTATGATTAAAGTTTTTCCATTAGTTTAGTTCATGCAAAAGCATAATTTTATGTTTTTTTGTAAACCTAACCAAACTTAAGTCTTCTTTAAGTCTTCTTTAATCACACAAGTACAAAGCCTCCAAGAAAACCCTATTTCTAGCCGCCGAAGCTTCAAAAACATCCTAGGAGTTGAGAATACTAAAACCTTGGTTCTTCTTCTCTCTTAAAACGAAAAATCAAATGATTTGAAAAAAATTATTCAAAATAAATTTTAAAATATGTAAAATTAAAAAATAACTATTTTTTAAATTAGATATATGAATGAGTTAATTATTATATATATGAAATTGTGAATGGGATCTTAAAAGGTTAAATCCCCATAAATACTTACTTTATAAAAATTAAAGATAAATTAAATTAAATGTTTAAAATTTTAAAATTACATATTTTTCATTTTAAATTTAATAATTATGATTGTGTGAAAGAGGTGCACTCTACAATAGGAAAATATATGTAACTTCTTATGTGCTCATCCGAGATGACGCGTGTTTTTTTTTTAATAATAAATTATTATTTACAATAGTAAAATATTATAAACATAATATGTTTACTCATAAGATCAATTAAAATGCTCTTTGTACATTTGCACTCTAGAAAGGGTTTGCACCTAAAAAAAACTTAAAATCCTTACAGCTTCAATGCACTGAATAATAAGGGTAATCATCAAATCGAGATAAAAGTAAAAAATAAAAAATAAAAAATCCAAACTATATAAAGATCAAGTACTGATATAATTCGGGCACAAATTTAAGTATGATTAAAGTTTTGCCATTAGTTTAGTTCATGCAGAAGCATAATTTTATGTTTTCTGTAAACCTAACCAAACACAAATTATTAAGGGTCTTACTTCCTATCTTATCACTAAGAGTTTCATTGAATTTGAATAGAAAAAGTTACCCCTCAATATACAAACAAAACATAATAATAGCATGAGAATCCCCCACCTTGCATACCATAACTAAGTTATTTTTAGATGTTATTCACTTATATAACTACAAATCATAGAATTGAAATATTTATCCACTTATTTTGTCTATAGGAATTTAGATATTATTTCAAAATTTGGATTTGATTGAGCCCATCAACAAAATTAACTTAAGTGTAATTATATTTTAATTATCTAAACTATATAACTTAATATACTAAATTTCTTTTTTTGAAAAAATACTTAATTCCTTTATTAACATTAATTTAATATTTTTTATTAAATTAATGTTAATAAAGTAATTCGGTAAATTGAGTAAATTGTAAAAATTATCTCTTTATTATTCAAATTCAAAAATTAGTTAATAAAATTATTATTATTTAATTTATTATTAAATATATTTTAAGTATGATTTAAATTTATTTATTTATAATTAATTATGATTTATTTATAAGTTCAATTAATATCGTATATACGAATAATATTTAATAATTTTGATTAATAAATAAATGGTTTGGATTTTAGTTTTTTACAACTAATTTTAGTTTTATAAAATTGAATTGACATTAATAATTCTCTTTATGTAACTATTCAAAAAAAAATCGTCATTTTATCTACATCTTATAGTATCTTAATATTTTCATATTTTTCAATGTGAAGCAAAAGGAATTTTTTGTTAGGGATTGGTTTAGCAATTTATTTGTCTCATTCTACTAAGGATATGAGGGTAATCTAAGAAAAGAACTTTGCCTATACCCAGAAATTAAAAAAAGATATTATTAATGTTTTTTAATAAATACATTTCACAATTTTTCTAAATAAATATGCATAATTCCGAATTTAAAATGCATAATACTTATACATAATATTAAATTGGATAATATAATCATATATAGTCATAGTTTAAAAATAAGAAATCTCTAAACTCTTTGGAACTTTTTATATCATGTATAGTTTGATTCATAACATGGATATCAAGTATAGTTTTTACCGGTTGTGAAAATAAACCACAGGGTATCTAATATTTTCCTTCTTGTTATCTTGAAATAAAAAAAATTGATTAAGTANAGTTTTTTGAAAAAGCTGTTTGTATTTCAGATAGTGTTTTTTTAAAAAGATCTTTATAATTCAGATAATTTACAAGTTTTTTTTTTACAAAGGTTCCAATCAGAGTTTCCGAAAATTACTGTGTTTTTTGAAAAAGCTTCATAATCTGAGAGTTTCAAAAAATAATGAGTTTTTTGAAAAAGCTTCGTAATCTTAGAGTTTCCAAAAAATAATACAGTTTTTTGAAAAAGCTTCGTAATCTTAGAATTTCCAAAAATTAGTTTATTTGATCCAAGTTTTTTTTGTTGAAATTGCAATAATATCTTCCTTAATTCTATTGCCTGTTAAAATGGTTTTGGGTTTGTTCTATTTGTGCTTGATGCAAGCCCCAATCGTGTATATCAAGAAATGATGCTACTTTGGAGTCATATTGGTGGATTTGTAGTTTTTTTTTTTTTAAACCCAAGTAACTCCACTGTATCTTCTGGGTTTCCACAATATTGGTATTTACAGAATTTCAATTTGTGCATCGAACGCATTGTTATCTATAGTGTTTGTTTGTTTGTTTTTTTGTTTTTTTGGTTTAATTTGTGCATCTAAAGTTCTTAGTTTCATGCATTGTCTTTTTAGTGTGCTTTGCTATGTACATAGTAATGGATTAGTGAATAGTGGGGTTTTAATTTCTAATATGCCATACGCATTAAAGCATTATGATCTGTATGGAAATGCAGTAAAGCATTCCTAACAAAAGATAGTTAAAAACCTATTCAAACAAAAACTCTTAAAGGCTTTTTAAAACCCCAATCCAGGCAGTAAAAGTATAACAATAACCAGTCCAGGCAGTAAGGAACAAAATCATCTCTGTCAAAACAACAAACAACAGCCAACCCACCAAAATAGACAAGGCTCATGAATGCTGCTACCCTATTAGTATAGGGTGATCCTCCCTTCAGAGGAGAGTACCCCATCAATGAATTCCCAGTTTACGCTTCACCTGGTGGGATATTGTAAGGTTCCCACAGTCACAAAGTTCTAAACTGTCAAGGTCGGATCCACGCTCTCCCAAGAATCTATTGACAGTTTGAAAAACCATCTATAAATATTTTACAATACCATAAATAGACCTGAACCATTTCAATCATTATTGCAATATTTTAAGCACTCAATAACATTTTGTTTGATACTAATACCAGAGTGTACTCTTCCTTGAGAGTTTAATGTAGATAAATCTATGGA
Source organism: Pseudotsuga menziesii (assembly GCA_001517045.1). Classification (NCBI taxonomy): domain Eukaryota; kingdom Viridiplantae; phylum Streptophyta; class Pinopsida; order Pinales; family Pinaceae; genus Pseudotsuga; species Pseudotsuga menziesii. The sequence continues at coordinate 5,335 of LPNX010615665.1, forward strand.
AATTACAACATTACAGCAGAGTTATTTTCAGTTTGTGCTTAACGCGTCCTTTAATGGCCTTTTATTTGGTTGATGTTAAAACTACCTCTCCCTTTCTCTGTATGTTAACGTGACTGGGTTTGTGCAGTTTTGCTGTGGTTATTGACAGCAGCATGCATCAAGACAGGACGACCACAAATGGCTCGTAAAGCAATTGAACTTGTAGAACAACGATTGGCTAAGGATGGTTAGCCAGAATATTATGATGGAAAGACTGGTGTATATATAGGGAAGCAAGCTCAAAAACACCAAACCTAGTCTGTGGCTATGTATCTTGTTTCCAAAATGATGCTAGAGGATCCTTCTCATTTGGGAATGCAAGAAGATTCTAAAACCACGTCTCACGAGATCTACTTCTCTATAAGTTTATACATAATTTCAAAACTATTCTCTATAAGTTTATACACAAAGAGGGAAGCACTTGCCTTCAGGTTGCTTCGTCCTGTACATGTCACATTGTTTGCATCAATGATTGCAAGAACCAGATGATTAGAGGGGAGGTCTTCAATTATACCATTAAAAATGACAAGCTTACAAACATTAAAACATGATAAGCTTAATTCAGACGCGAGTACACCCCATTAAAACATAATGAAACAGATATACTAAATCTCTGAGCGTTTGGGAATCTGAGGCTTACGTCTATTGCACAGTCGAATCGACGAATGGTGAAACGGCCAAACTGAAACAATTTCCTTGCTCCAAGACGGCACAGGAATGGCGAAATGGCAGACTGAAACCACAGGAAATTTTAACAAATCAGGGCGAATTGGCGAATGCTCCAAGACGGCACAGGAATGGTGACCTCTAATGCACAGGTGAATCGGCGCTTAACAAATCAGGGCGAATTGGCGAATACTCCAAGACGGCATAGGAATGGCGACCTCTAATGCACAGGCGAATCGGCAAATGCTCCAAGACGGCACAGGAATGGCGAAACGAAGAAGCGAAAGGGTATGGAAACTGGGTTTTGGAAACTGTTTTGCTTGCTGTGCCATGTATCTCCTCCACCACCACGTCTTCTAACAGACTACTCCTCGGCGGCGAACAGACTCATCCACGTGCCTCCTCCACCACCACGTCTTCTAACAGACTGCTCGGTGGCTAACAGACTCGTCCACATATCTCCTCCATGTCTCCTAACAGACTGCTCGGTGGCTAACAACTCCTCGCGGGCGATCTGATCTCCTAACAAACTGCTAACTCGCGATTTGATCTCCTAACAAAGTGCTAACTCGACGGCTAGTTAACTTAGTTAAAAGATCAGACGATTCAAATCATCCTGATCATACACTTGGCGTGTTTTGCTGGATCTTGATGATCCGCTCAAGCAAATTCATCCCCCAAAATATCACATATAAACGCCTATCGACTTAATAAATAATAAATTCTTCATGTATCCTTTTAAAATGATCGAACTACCAGATCTACATAGTTACAAGGATTTAGATTAACTAAAACTACACAACAATCTATTTTAAGAACTTATATTCAAATTACAATAACTTTTAACATTTGTATCATGCTCTACAAGGTAACATCTATAGACATTTTTCTATCACACTTTCAAGTTTCTATGTTTCTTAACATGACCTATAAGACACACCATTCTAACCATCTTCAATCATGCATGTTGAACAAGGTAATAATCATTTTTATTTCAACTGAGTATGCAACATACTTGCATGCGATTCCATAGGTCGTAGTGTTGTAACTTGACACTTTGATACTACTTGTAATGAACCCAATTTCCTCGGTGTTATTTTCAGAAAATGGAGTACGAAATTATTCCTTTTTAACTTTTAACTTATGAGCCAAGTTAGGTCTTTAAAGAATACCCAACATAAATGTCAAGTTCACTCCTAGTAATTACATACAATATGATACCAAATGTCTAATGTTCAAGATTTATGTCGAACATCTAGTTAAGACATTGTAATTTAATAACATAGTCAACTTATAAATTTAAGCCCCAATAATGTAATTCAACTTCAACAAGAATACCACTTTCATTAATAATTTAATTACTTTCGCTCTCTAATTTGTTTCCTTAAGTATTAATTAGCATAGCTAAATTCAAAAGTATAAACTTATCGTGTCCTTTCAAATGACTTTGAATACTTATTGTTACATTATTGTAATAACCATTTTTATTCTTTACGAACATTTTTTCTTTCTCTAATATCAATCATAAAATATCTTATTGTATATATATGTCGTTTCCCTTATTAGATATATATGTCATTTCCCTTATATGTCATTTTCCTTATTAGATAATCATCTCAACAATCAAATATGTTTAGTCGTGATAATCAATATCCTAAAGCATAAAAATCACATTCATGTAGTCATGTCGACATTTTATTTTGTCAAGTAAACTACTTTATTACCTTCATGTATGCTATTTGGAACTTGCACTTGAGAGATGCCTATATCTACTTAAGTATGTTAGGTCCTTGCTTGCATGACAATTACTATTTAAACTATGTACATCCTAAAATGTGCCAAGGTTAGATCCAAAGGTACTTCATGGTGTTGGATAAAAGACTCTACTTGTATGATGGTGATCCAGAAGGATCTCTATATTCAAAGAATGCATAAGGTTTTCATTATCACCAAAGGTATTCAATTGACGAAGAACTTGTAGAGAATTTTATGATGCAATTTGAACGAGGTCAAATGGACTTCGTTTGTGAAAGAAATTGTTTGTTGAAATTACAGAAAAAGAAAATGAGATTATTTTCCAACAAAAGTTCATAAAACATTGAACAAAGTGTTTTACACATTAAAATTGAAAGTTCAATGAAAACCATGTAAGAGGGGAATATATGAAAGTGCTCATACAAATTCTCTTTCAAATTGATAAAGGAAATTGAAATATGTGTGAGAATGCACCTCACCAATTGGTTTCCTAGTCCTAAGGGAGTGTTGAGATCTTCAAGGAGAAATATGTGACCATTTCCCCACCTATCCCTTAAGGTGTCTCTAGATCCTAATTGAGAGGATCATGGAAGAGATATTCTCCTTAACATGTGCGATGAGTAGGGATGGAAAGGGAGAACTTGTTGAACTTTGAACAAGATGGAATGAGTTGGAACCTAAAGAATGACCATTTGATGCTACAAACTTTTCTCCCTGCATTTGATCCAAATCAACAATCAATATGCATCTCTACAATCCTAAAACAAATTCAAAAACTATATTACAATCTAACTTTCAATATAGTTTGGAAACCATTTTGTAAGAATAAGGTGAATTTAAACAACATATATATACTAAGAAATATTGTAATTGGTGTGGTTGAATACTAAAAGAACATTTGAGATGAATATATAATTTTAAGTGGGCACATAAAACTATAGTATTTACATACAAATTAAACCGGTGTGTGCAATCAAATATGCATGCACATGTGCACTAACATCTACTAAACACATCGATGCTTAAAAACTATAAACGCACCATGAAAGAACATCTACAAAAGAAACAACATCAAGGAAAAATATAAAAGAAGTTAATAGAAAGGACAACTCTAATAGAAGATAATTTTGCAATTGGATAAAATATTTTACCAAAATCAATCCCCTCTACATGAGAATATCCCTTTGCTACCAAGTAAACTTTGTACTTCTTCACTTTACCTTTTGCATTCAACTTCTTTTTAAACAAACATTTACTGCCAACGACTTTTCTTCTAGTTGGTAACTGGACTAGATCCCACTCTTCATGTTTTGTCATGAACAGTCACACATAATACACTAAGATTTATCTTGGAAACCATTAACCGAGAAAACTAGCAAACCTTGGAGCCACACCTCCTATTTACTCATTTTTCATTATGAATCACTCACAATATAATAAAGTTATTCGGTAGCATCCAATACCCTAATATGTTAACCTGGATTAGAAATAGACCCCAATCACTTAATTAGGATTAAATTACATATTTTTAGAAAATTCCCCAAAATAGCCGAAAACCAATAAAAAAAAAGATCGTTGCGCTCTTCCCTCCTCCCCCCTCCCCCGCTCGTGCCACCGCCCCACAACACGCACACATGCAAAGAATATAACACATACCCAACATGAATGAGATGCATATGTTTAATTAAATTATTATAATAATTTTGTTGGTAACCATTTAAAATACATCTTAATGTCGAGTTGTTGAAAGTTAGTAAGATGCATAACTAATATAATTAAGTGGTTGTGGTGAATGAGATGCACATGTTTAATTAAATTATTATAATATAGTTTTTATTAAATAATGTTATTGTTTACATTAGTTAATCAACATATAAGTTATTAAGTTAATTAACATAAAGATGATTATGTTAAAGGTTTTTAGTTATGTATATAAATTTGATTTTTTATTATCATTTATAAAAATAGTTTATATATGAATTTGATTTTTACGACGTAAGGCGTTTTTCTATATAAGGTTGAGTTCAAATCCACTGTTCCATTTCGTTGTTCATCTAACCAATAAAAACTCAACACGTGTTTCAGTCAGTTACATTGTTGTTACCTGGACGACTAAGCTGTAAGGCGGGACTCTGGTCCCACTAGAAAATAGTGATTTGACATATGATAAAATTGAGGAATTGCAAACTCTGCAAACGTAACTGTGCCCGTTTGTGTCTCTCATGGGAGTGAGTCCCCATAGGCAATCGAACGGCCAACGTCTTGGTGATCGGGCAAGCGGTCCTAGTGTTCCTAGTTGGCTTCGGAATTATAGATTTGTGGTATTCCTGGTATTCTTATCATTGCTGGTGTTCTTGGTATTCTTCTCATTTCTATCATAGATTTGTTTATTCTCATATTAGGAGGCTTTGCTTGCATAATAATTACCTCCAATGGCATATCTCCCCCTCAATGGAACCCATTGATGGGCGATAAGCTCTGGGTTTCCTCTGGTGGTTAGCCCGCCAAGTTGTGGTTTTCAGTTAACTGCTATAATTAAATGGGTCAGTTGTTGTTCACTTTAATCAATAACATTTATTTAATGCGGGGGAGGTGCAAGGAGGCATACCGCACCCAGAAAATTCCTGGACGACTACGGTGGCTGGCCGTACTCTTGTTGTTACCACCGGGTCTTAAGATTGGCCGCGACCCATGAGTTTGGTATCCACGTTGCGCAGTTGGCTGGGCGGCATAGAAAGTTTCTCACGGTCAAGAAAAAAAAAATGTAACACCAAAATCTACCAACTTTACTTTTGTGAACATTCTACATCTTAACCTCTACCTTCATTAAATGATTGTGAGGTTGATTATCTTAGTGAGAGACTTATATGTATCACTGCAAGATGTTTATTATTATTAAATAGTAGTGTTTATTATTATTATTAAATAGTGGTTTTAAATATAAGGTATTTGTTAAAATTTTAAATATTATTTTGTTTTTATAATGGCGAGGTGAATATATATATTTTCATAATATACATATTTAAACATTTTAATTTAGATATTACATAGTTTGCAATTTGATAAGTGTTATTTTCCATGTGACTTAATTAATTTGTAGGGTAAGAGTTGCTCGAGAAACATCCAAATGTGGTGAGAAGTAATTTATGCTTTTTGTTTCGTAGATAGCCACATGAAGATGGCGTAATATGCGTTGTTTATTTTTTATCTTTTCTTATCCGGAAAAGAATTAGTCTATTTTTCAAATATCGGAATATTTTATCTTTTTAACTTAAAAATTAAAATAATTTAGTAACTATAAGAATGTAGTAATCAATTTGATTTAATCTTTAAATTTTATGTATTTGATTTTCAATTAAAAAGTTATGATTTGTTTTATGTATAATTAATTTATATGGCTTTTTTTAATGTAAAACAAGTGGAATAAGCAACAAAGTTGCTTAGTACCTGCCTCCTAAGAAGAGATTGAAAATATATAGCAATACGATAATTTTGCTATAAAAATATATGATAAAATAAATATAATTACAATTTGAAAGAAATTAAAACAAAAGTGAATTAAAAAATGTCCATTTAAATACGATATAGGTTATTGCAATGTATCTTTGGTTGGATATTGGGAAACCCAAAAAATTGTAACATAATTAAATAAAAGAGACATATTTTAGTCCTCCCAATAGAGGACATAGGTGCATACATTGAAATTAAATAAAAAAATAATCTTACAAAATTAAATAAGAAAAATATTCTAAATAGAAAAAACTACATCAATTTAAATAAAATAAAAAACTACACCAATCAAGAAACTAAATGCTTAACACATTTGCATACATTGTATCCATGAAGAGACAAATCTTAAGGCATAAATTTGGACACTATAATTCACTAATAGTAAGGGTGATTAACTTGATTTCAAAAAAAGGGGCAAAATTAAGTGCTAGATCTAACATAAAGCCAATATTTCTCATAAACCCAACTAACCATACCAAGCTACGAATGGCTCAACCCAAGAGACACAGAATTTAGAGTTGTCTTGTTAAGTCCAAAAGCTATAAATATGGGATTAGATCTATACATTGTTCATATCTAAATCTCATAATTTATATTATTAATTTCATGTTTTTCAAATACAACTCAGTAATAATGATAAGGGGAAAAAACATTGATATGATAACTTTTAATATTCATAATTATGGTCTTTGAATATTCCATAATAATAATAAGAAGAAAAAAGTAACCTTGTAGCTTTGAATATTCCATAATAATAATAAGAAGAAAAAAGTAACCTTGTAGCTTTGAATATTCCATACATATTACATATTTGTGCATATGATATGTTTGAAAAAATTCCAGAATTGATTGAAGAAGTCGAGAACACTGATTTTCCTATGGATATTAAAATGGCTATCCATTTTCCAAAATTGTGAAAATGTCACTACAAATTCTACTTTTACATGGTTTTCTAAACAAATATGAAAATTTCAAAAACTTTAAATACCACAATTAGAAAATTACATCTAAACCTCTCTAAAGGTGGAATCCAAATCTTCCATCTCAAGAACGTGAAGGGTGGGGTGAGACTTTTATCAATACGATCTCCAACGTTAACCTAAAAATCCAGATCAAAATGGTGGAAGAAAATTAAACCCACCTTACCACGGAAATTTGCATCTATGACACCGACATCAATGTCTATGAGGCACTTCCAAGCAAGCCGAGACCTAGGTGCTGCATAGAAAAAACTGATATAAATTCTTGAAAACAACAAAAACTGTTTAACTTTAAATCCCATTTCCATATTCAAAAACCCAATCAGAAATTTGTTCAAATACATTACCAAACATTTGATTTTATAAAATAGACTAAAAGTATATTGCAATGCAATTTTAGGCAAACCGTTACCTAGATGTGAATACAAAAACTACATTAATTTAAATAAAATACATTACATCATTTTTTGGTTTCTTGTCACGTCTTCATTCTATCTTTATTTTACACGAATTATTTAGTACATTCTACCACTGAATCAGATTATTCACTAGTGCAGCTAGTGCAACACCTAGCCACATGCGAAAAAACCTAAGGCACTCGATTAATTGCCATTGGAAGCTAGTGTAAGACCTAGCCACAAGTGAACAAAACCTAAGGTGCTTTGCACCTTCTATAAGTTAATATAAAAGTTTTGATATATCCCAAGTAAATGTAATATTCCAATCTATTCATCAAAACAAAAGTTAAAAAGCTTCTTAAAGAGCGTGTTGCACACTGAGCATCATAATTGTTTATAAAGGTTTCTTTTATGTAACACATATTGAGCAACACAATTATTGTATAATAAAGAACAAAAACACTCGTGAACTTAGGGCTAAATTCGAAACACAAAGCTAGCTTAGAGCTATGGATTTGAAACTGATTTAATTTTCTTAGCTATTGTGGCCAAAAAAAAACTTAAACTCTAGCCATGTTAATGGTTAGTGTAACTTACACCAAATATGATTCTCAAATAATTTTAACAACTTCTATACCCTTAAATAATTTTGCAAACCATATATATTAATTTTTATAATATAATAATTTATTAAATATTCATATATATTAATAATCCAAAATCAAAATCTCACCCATAAAAAGCCTTATAACATCAATAACCCAAATTCACAGTCTCAAAATCTTAAATTATTCAACATAAACGAAATGAGACATTGAACCTTGATTGTGAAATAAATCAAATACAATGTATTTATTATGAACACAAAAAATGGAATAAGACAGTGAATCTTGATAGTTTATAGACCACTTTGCCGACTTGAGAAAAATGAGATGACATGGGGCAGGGTGGCGAGTCTTTTCTCTTTCTCTTTTACTTTTCACTTTCGCTTTGGATTTGTTTTCCTTATTCTTTACGTTAAAAAAATTAAAAGGAAAACAGAGCAGAGAGATTCTCCACGAGGACGAGTGTTCAGAGAATAAGTGGCCTCGTGTCGAATAAGTGGCCTCGTGTCTTTTGAGTAATCTGATATGTCGCGTTGTGCTCTGTGGAACATTAGCGTTATTATTTGTATGTGTTTTGAATGGCTTTGCAGGAGCTCTGATCATTATACTCTTGCCAAAGGAATCCAACAACGTTTAAGGAACGAATATTACCCCTCACAAAGGTACCACCCAACTCTATAGTTTCTTAGTTTTTCATTTTTCATGGTTTGCAATTTGCCAATGTTCGTCATCAAATTGGAGACTGGAATGCATTGCAAGCTTTTGTGGCAGTTTTTTCTGCATATACTTCTAAGTTTTTTGAGCTTCGTGTAGTGTATTTCTCGGCCCGAAAGATAATGGAACACCAGGTAATTATAAGGATGGTAGGAAGCTAAGTCATGCTGGATTCTCTTACAAACATTATGTTAGCTCTAGAATTCATGGGTCAATCCAAGTTTTGTGCATTGGATTTTTAGATTTCATGCTTCTTCTGTTTGTGTTGGCGTTCTGCCTTTCAAAATGGGTTGTTGTTTTTTTGTTGTTTCATGGTATGTATTGAATCCTACGGTTTAGGTGCTAAGTTTAGGAATAGTTGTTCTACCGAAATTGCCCAGTATTTGCACCTGGCCTTGTCTCTTATATTCTCATGCCATTCAAGTGAGACGGATCATAGAGACAACAGAGCACTCTTAGTATTTTGTTGACCTCACCGTTGAACCAAGGCCATGTTGGCAATACTACAATTCTCTTACTGTTAAGATCATCCTCCAGCAATAAGGCCTCTTTGCAACAACTACTAAGAAAACCTCACATCCCCATGTCGAAGAAGCAATACACAAAGAGATAGCCCGCCTCATGACCATCAAACCAGAAGCCAAACGGGGCGCAAATCCCATGGTATTTTCATACAAGGATCTGCAGAGCATGCATTACCTGCATGCCTCATTCTGCGAATCGCTGAGGCTTTATCCGTCGGTCCTCTTCGATTCCAAGCACGCCCTGCACAACGACGTTCTGCTGGATGGAACTTTTGTGGGCAAATGAACCCGAGTGACTTACCACCCGTACGGCATGGGTCGAATGGAGGCCATCTGGGGCGTCGATTGCCTCGAATTCAAGCCGGAGAGGTGGGTGAACCAGGATGGCCATTTTGTCCCGCAGAGTCCCTTTAAGTTCGCATTATTCCAAGCTGGCGTGCGGGTCTGTCTGGGCAAAGAGATGGCGTTTATTCAGATGAAGTATGTTGTGGTGACAGTGGTTTCCATGTTTAGATTGCGGCTTCCTGTTGAGTTTTCGGCTCTGGGAAGTCCAAAGCTCATTCACAGCTTGACTTTGCGAATGAAGGGCGGTCTTTGAGTGCTGGTAGGCGCCACGGTCCACACGGCAGCGGCAGGAGGCATGAACCCAGAACAGCTAGCTCCGATGGTACCAACAGATGGTAATGGGATATAATTTTTATTTTTTTAATTTTATTATTATGACGTCATGTTGCCACATGTCAACTCAAATCCAGATACCAAATTCGAAAGTTGACATCATCTTCTATCCACCAATTAGTTGTTTACAAAAATAGTTTTTTAACAAAATTAAAAAAAATATTTTACAAATCCCTAAGTCATACTTTGCAAAACAGATTTTAATTCTTTATACCTGCATCAAAAGACACCAACTAATACCAAAGTCAAAAGGGTTTGACTTGCAATCGATTACAATATACCTGCCTGAGGCAGGTATAATAAGTTGAAAAAGAGTTATATCAAAATTGTAAGTCTTGTTAAATAATACTAAAGATTTTAATTATTAATTATTGTCCTATACACAATCTAATTGGAAATGACATTAACTACTATCAACAATGTGTTATTTGATAGGTGGTAATAGGTATTCAATATACTTCATTTTTAGTGATTTAATGACTTTTATTTTTCCATGATATAGCCAAAGTCCAGTTGTGCATATACCTTCCACTTCTCAAAACATAATCGTTGAAGCTTCTATTATTCATTGATTTTGAGAGGCATAGTGGTCGTAATGGCCATCAACAACCTAGATTTTCTTGACCTTATGCTCATGGATGTGTTTAAGCGAGTGGTCATGGTGTTAGGAGTTCCAGGGTTGATGGTGTTATCAAGAAGAACAACTAAAGATATCAATAGTCACTACAACAAAAAATGGATTTAGCATCTCTTTTTGCATCCTTTTTTGCGTCTAGACCATCTTTCAGTGTATTTTTCTTCATTTTTTGGACAAAATGGTGCAATTTCACGGGTTGGTGCTATTTTAGGCGTTTTTTGCGTCCTTTTTCTAAATCTGGCGCAAATTGTGGCGTAATTTGCATCGGGTTTTGCACCTAGTTATGCACCAAGTTTTGCATCAGGTTTTGCGATAGGTTTTGAGCCTAGTTTTGCACCTAATTTTGCGCCTAGTTTGTACATCTACTCTTGTTGCGCCCCCTTTAACGCCCATGTTTGCCTCAACTTTTACGCCCTTGTTTTCATCCACTTTTGCATCCTTTTTTACATCCACTTTTGCATCCACTTCTGCTTCTTTTTTTGTATCCCTTCGTGCGCCAAGTTTTGCATCAAAGTTTACATCCTGTTTTGAGTCTATTTTTGCATCTCGTTTTGTTTCAACTATTTTTGCATCCACTTTTGCATCCATTTTTTCGTCCACTTTTGCACCCACGTTTTCATCCCTTTTTGCATCCCATTTTGCATCTATGTTTACGTCTTTTTTTGCATCTACTATTGCATCCACGTTTGCATCTTTTTTTGCATCCAATTTTACATCAGTTATTGCATCCCTTTTTGCATCCATTTTTGCATCCACTTTTGCATCGGGTTTTGCATTGGGTGTTATGACTACTTTTGCACCTAGTTTTGCATCTACTTTTGTTGCATCCACTTTCGCATCCAATTTTGTATCCAATTTTACATCAATGGTTGTATCCACTTTTGCGCCATTTTTTTCATCATGTTTTGCTTCCATGATTGCATCATTTTTTGCATCCACTTTTGCATCACCTTTTGCATCCATTTTTGGTGCACCCCATTATGTGCCCACTTTTGCGCCTACTTTTGTTGCATCCATGTTTGCATCCTTTTTTGCATCCATGTTTTAATCCAGTTTTGCATCCAGTTTTACACCCAGATGTTGAAGATGAAAATGAGGATAATGATTATGATATTGAGGATGGTTATGATGATGATGATAATGTTGTTGATAATGAGGAGAACGATGACAATGATATTGATGATGACGATTATGATGATGATGATGATGATGATGATGATGGGGATAATGACAATGACGACATTGCCGATGATTATGATGGAAATGAAATGAATGGTGATGATGGTGATGATGACAATTATGATGAGTACAATCAGAATTATGATGTTGATCATCTTAAAAAATAAATTGTTATTTGTCATGCATAAATCGTGTGTGTCCTCCATGACCCTTTTCCACTAATCACATATTTTGGGTAGATGCTATTTCTTATGCCAAAGGTAATGATGAATAAATGATGAAAATGTCAATAACCATGATGATGATGTCAAGGACACTGGTGATGTTGATGACATGGATGATGATTATGCCGATGATGATGACTATTGTGATAATCATGATGACAATGACAAAGATGATGATGATCATCATTTCCATCATTGTCTTCATTAAAAACATCATCACTGTCATTGTCATCTAGTTCATCATCATCATCATTTAAAGCATATGGGATATGTTTACCATTTAAAGCATGCATAACAAGTGGGATTATTCTAAAACACCCCACCAAAGTACAAAATTCAAACCACAAGGGAAACATAATATTGAAATTGTTCCAATTTTCTTTCTCCCAACAAAACATGCTTCATTTTAGGGAATTATGTTAAAATCCATACATTCATAGTCCATCCATACTATACTTGTAATAAATGTAAATATAATACTTACCCTTGACTGTTGATTCTTCTGGTGTGCAGACTTGTTTACCATTGACTGTTTATTTTTTTCCTCTTCCAACACTTTTAGCCTCGAGAGTTGCTCAAATCCTTTAATTCTCTTTTTTTGTAGCAACTCATTTTTGTGTTTAATTGTTTTATTCAAATTTTCCAATCTTGCTTCATATTCTGCAGTCTCATTTTGTTGTTTAATGATCATCTCTCTCAATGCCCTTTGAAACTCAACCTTCAAACCTGCAATAAATGTTTCTTTCTGCTTTAATTCTTGTTGAATTTCTGCTTCCTTACTAAATACATTCTTCAATGGTGGCATGTTCAAAACTTCATGCCTGTTTTTCAGCTCATTTTCAAGTCTCCCTATTGTTTCCTCATTTTTTTTCTTTTGAGCCTGATACATGTCTTTCAGTGTGTCAAGGTCAGAAATCGATTCTACTAGAACTACAGTAAATTTAGAACATTTATCCTTAATAAGTTGATCCTTTTGGCCAATTATTTTTTCAGTTTTCACAATTCTTTTCTCTAAACCTGTAACACGATGTACCAAATCAAGAATTTGGATATCCTTAGTTCTACACAATTCATTGCTAGCTTTGAAGGAATCCTCCCACAAGGTAGATTGTTCTTTGAAATGTACCATTTTATCAAATAAAGAAAAAACAAATCTACCATCAAAAGAATATTTGGCATGAATTAGGTCTTCATCACTCGTTGGTGAATGGTCCATATCATTGTTCACAAATTCCTTCCATTGATCTGCATTTTCATTTCCATGCATTCCAACCAAAGTTGTGACAACAACATCTTCTTCAAGGGAAATTGAAGGCATTTCGTTTCCCACAGGTTCCATATTGTCCTCTAAAGGTTGGTTGATCTTCTTTTTCTGGTTGAGTCACCCGTTGAAGAAGCAGAGTATGACTGATATCTCTAGTTTTGGATATGGTTAATAAAGAAATCTGGGCTCAATTTGCGCTCAATCAATCACCAAGAACCTTGTCGTAACTACAACAAATGTGTCGAAAATGCATGAGTTGACCCACGCATTGAAAGCTAGCATTGGTTTGGCGGGTGTGCAAAGATAGCCATATATTGTCGATATAGAGATGAAAGTTCCTCTAAAATTAAAAACATCAATATTTCCACGATTTTTCTGCCATTATAAAAAAAATGAAGTATCAATCCACGAATGTTCAAAACGTGGAAATATTTCGTGGAAAAATTTGACCAAATGTATTAGTGGATCCATCTTGGATCCATCTTGGAGAGGCTTTGTCTTTGATGCCTCTCTCAACACATAACAAGAATTTAAAGGTCGACGGCGCTCAGATCAGCTACCTGGTCACCCTGCTCGATGGCCTTGTACGGACTTGGCTCGGGCAGTAGATTATAATATGCATCCTCTATGACCACACCATTGAATTTAGGAATTCCATCTCTCAAGCCAAATAGAGAGAAAGAAACAACAAGCAAGTAATTCACTCACTGATAATGTCGCTTAGACTCCATGCAATGCCTCACATGGGTAGCAACTCGAGGGGAGCACAAGGCCAAACAACATTATGTCATTCCATTTATATTGGGTATAGAGACGATATCCACATAAGTGTGCATAGAGTGGTGGATGACTGGGAATTCGAGTTCGTAGGTCATCACCGCACAACACAACCCTTACGTCATAGGCTTTTCCACTACTAGCGGATGAATATTTTTCTTTCCCAGTTTCTATAGGAAAGCAATTGTGCTCCCTCACCCCCAACTTCCAATGATTCTAACAGCTCCTCAACACAACAAACATCCTTGGCTTCATTGAGTCTAAACCAGCAGAACCCTGCCAAAGAAATTAACTAGATCGAGGACACCAAGTACACATGATGTATGTCAGAGGCTCCACTCGACGTGGCAACAAGGGGGCGGACTAAAGAAGGGCACATGCAGATTGACAGCTCACCATAATATATGTCGACACCTCCTCCTACAATGGAGACGCATAAGGATATTGAAACTGCTCTCTCCGGTGAAGATGATGGCTACATCAAGCCATGTCCCATTGTCAAAGAACCGTGGCGAAAGATGTAAGGTCCCAAGAATTTCTAAAATATTATGTGTTTTTTTTTCTCTTTTCTATTAGCTTTGTTACTATGCCGAATAAATATGATAGTTTTGACAGGGAAGACTTGGTTTCCCTCACAAAGGGAAATGTACGAACTGATGCAACAATTTTATGTATGTGCCCTGATATTAAAGATACACATGTATCAAACACTATGCATGTAATATTTTTTGTACTTTAATATAATTTTATGCCACTTACAAAAAAAAATGTTTGTACTAAAACTTAGATTCTCCTTTTCGAGCTCTTTCCTGGGTTCCTTTTCTAGCTTGCCTCTATATTACGATTTCCACTCTAATCCAATATCTAAGTGAGAGCCTCCAAAATCACAAGAAGGTGCAAAATTTCTCTCTAGAGATACGGTGAGGATAGACATGTTGCATGAGATATTAGTGACTTGTATTTCTAGTTTTTCAAATCCTTGGTCATAATCACCTACAAGTTTGTCGCTATACGTGTCCACCGTGTTTAGGGTTTGAGGAATTTTTCCACCACTAAATCTTGCAATTTCCCACAAAAGCCCAAATAAAACTTCCCTCATAACAATATGTTTCATAAATTTCCATGTATATTCCATTGGAACAGTTTGTCACAATGGATTTTACAACTTAATTATTTGTATTAGCATATTTCTATTGAATGCTAAATAAATTGGGACTGAAATAAAAATAACTAGAGAAAATATAGACACAAGATTGACATAAGATTTACCCTGGGATAACCCATTATGAGGAAAATCCAAGCCATAAATTGCTACTACAGGATCTCCTACTCCCTTTGTTTTACTCTAATATATACCCCCTTATTATTACTCAAATATGGAACAATACAATAATATCATAAGAATGGAACCCCCTCTTCTCCTAATGCCTCGGTATTTAATGTAACCTCATGGTCATTTAGGGTTATTTTTAGGTTTTTTTCATTCATTGATTCTTGATTAGGGTTAGGGTTTTGTACCTTCTAAAATGTCCTTGAATTTCCACATGTAACCAACTTTTCATGTGTGAGAAATGAGAGATCACAAGGAATCCACATGGTATCATGGTGGTCAACTAGATAGGTTAGCTTGCAAAAGGCATAACTCCTTCATATGGAATTCGATGAAGATGAATCTTGCACCGTTAGAAAGGAATCTAAGTGTGGAATTGTGTTAAGGGAGTTGTGTAAGTGATGATCTTTTGAACCCAAAAAACACCATGTAAGCCCTCAAATAGGACTCATAAGGTTCCAAACCCCTAATATACAAAGTGAGAGTTGTCCCTAAAGTGGGCCCATCAAATCAATTCACCCAATCTTTCGATCCAAAAATAACTAAAATAAATGAAAATTATGTATTGATCCATTTTGGATCATACTTGGAAGTGAAAGAACCCACTAGGAGTGTGTGTTTCATAGTTGTTGTCTTTCTTTAGTATTTATTAGGGTTATGAGGTTCATTTCTTATGTAAGGTCCTTGTTTTTCCTTTTGTCCATTGTTTAATACCCTAGATCCATATTTTCTATCTCAAACAAATTAATGAAGCTCATATCCTAGTTAGAGGGTAAAGACAACATATAGAGGTCCTATGTGGCATTTTAGTGCAAATGTCATGATGCTTGAGCTTGAGAAATGTTTTTAAATTCCTAAGGCCCTTGATATCCTTCTTTGAGCACTATTTACACCCAAATAACCATCAACTATAGAAAATAAATCATAATGTCTCTTTAAGAAACACTTATGTTGTATAGATCCCCCCAAAAAAGATATGGTTTATAGGTATAAGTGTATTTCATGGTGATTGAGAGATGTAAGATTCATTTAATGCCCTTTTACACTCCCACGATCCTCATTATACCTTCATACATATTCTTGGTTCACAACTAACCTAGTAGTGGTTCCCATGTACTAATTTTTTAGGTTAGTAATACCATGCACAGTTCATATGTGCTGGTTTGAGGATTTTTCCACGGAATCCTAGGAAGTAAGGGTCGGGGATCGAGGCTCTTTTTTTCTTCCCCTCATATGTTCAAGGACTCAAGACCCATCCAAAGTGCCCAAAATATCATAATGGAAGATGAATTTAAATCAAATGCCAAAGACACCCTAAAGAGGGATAGTGTCACGGTTTATAGGTTTCGTTCATAATTACTAATATAAAAAAGGTTCAATTAGAGAGGAAAGCTAGTGTTTCCCTACTTACCACGTTTATCCCTCAACAACCATTTCCATTGCATATAACCTACTCATTACACGTATATCAACTCCGAAGTCCAAAAACCAGCTATAAAGGGAGGGATCCTCAAAATTTCAAAAACATCATAATGCACTTTTTTTCATTCACTGATGATTGTCAAGTATCAATCACCCATCCATGTTTCTTAGACATTATAATGGCATCCATATCCAACTCAAGTGTAAAAAACCCCTGTAGAGGTGTGACTCCATGCCATTTTACATAGCCCTTGATTATGAGAAGACTTGTGTAGTGCATAAAGGAATTTGTATATCTTTCTCATGTTATTTAGAGACTAAGAACCATTCTCGGTCTTCAAAACCTAGATTCATTTTTCCCATATCCATTGAATAGACTAAAGATATCTTAGTGTGGAGGTTAGAGCTATGTTTAGCTATGTAAACATGTGTAATTGTATTTTAAATTTTTGGCATTTGATTTTATATTTTCCATTACACATTCACATTCACATGGAAAAGCTAAGCTTAAAAATTACATATTACTTCATAACCCATATTGCAACTGAATATGAAGCAAACCCTAGCACACGGCCTTGTCTCTATCAGAAACCTCTCACGGCGGGATTTCCCCTGCGCTCTCTTCTGCCAGAACCAATTTCATTATTTGGCATTTCATCGGCACTTCTATCCTCTGTTCCAAGATCAATATTTAAAGCAAGCGAAAATGATGACGGGCGGTGGTGGAGAAGTCGAAGGCATGGTATTGGGGGTGATGGCCGCCCTGCCTCTGCAGTTAACTCCCACTGTTGCAATTTCCTCGGGAGACCACCTTGGAGGATCTAATAACAATAGCCTTATTACAAACAATGGCGGTGGTGGTCTTAATAACAACCTTAAGAAGGATGATAGGATTCCTCAATGGGGATTCAATGAGACCAAGGAATTCATTGCAATTAGGGCTGAGCTTGAGAAGGATTTCACTCAGACAAAGAGGAACAA
>LPNX010615665.1:35814-155438 GCA_001517045.1 Pseudotsuga menziesii
GGAGTAACACCAGGTGCAAAACTGGAAGCAACATTTGGCGCAAACAAAAACTTAAAACGAGACACAATTTTAGATGCAAGATGGGACAAAACATTGGATGTAAAACTAGACGTAATATTGAATGCAAGATGGGATGCAACATTGGACACACAACTAGATGCAATATTAGATACAAATATGGGCACAAAACTAGGCGCAACACTGGGTGCAATATTGGGCTCAAACATAGATGCAAAAAAAGACATCAATCAGGATGCAACACTAGGTGCAAACCTAGATGCAAAATATGACGTAAAACGAGATGAAACATTTGGCACAAACATGGATACCAAAAAAGACGTTAAACAAGATACAAAATTAGATGCAAATGGGGATGCAACATTATAAATAAATTTTGATGCAAAACTAGACGCAATATTGGGCCTAAAATTGGATGCAAACCTAGATGCAGAATTGGACACATAATTTTATGTAAAACATGGTGCAAAATTGGGTGCAAGACTCGATGAAAAACTAGGAGCAAAATAAGACGCAACATTGGATGCAAAAATGAGCGTGAAACTGGGTGCAAACAAGGATGTAACAAAGGACGCGAAAAAAGATGCAATAGAAGTTGAAAAATTGGGCGCAAATAAAGGCGTAACATTAGATACAAAAAATTGGGTGCAAAAATGGACACAAAAATGGATGTTAAAAAGGACGAAAAAAAAGATGCAATAGACAGCGTTTTACGAAAATGTACAATAGCACCTGGTTTAGCGCCAGATTGTTCACCACAATTATGAAAAAAATACACTAAAATTTGGCTCTAAATTCGACGCTAAATCCAATTTTTGTTGTAGTGAGTGTACACATAATGTTGTGGGTACTATGACAATAAATGATTCTTTGAAGAAGTGATCTTTGATCTCGTGTCCAGGGGATCTACACAATTTCCATTGCTTTCAAAGGCACTATCATGGTCATGGGAATGAATTTGGGCAATGGTTCAAAGGCTCAAGATGTCTCATCCATTGACCTTAAACAAAAATTTATATTCTTGACCTATTTAATTATAGCATGTACATATTTACTTCATATGTTTGAAAATGGAAGCACTGAGATATAATATTTATTGGATTGATTAACATGTTTTCTTAAACTATAACTGAGATATAATATTTATTGGATTTGATCCGATGGTTTGGCACAACGACGCCTAGGAGGGGTGGGGGGGGGGGGAGACACAGGTCCATGGTTCCAGTCTTGGGGGTCTCGATGCTACTCTTGATTCCATAGATGGAATATCAGTTTTGGCCCACACAAGTTAAAAAATATATATTATTGGATTTGTTATCTTGTTTTTTTTTATGTTTAATGAATAAGCACTATTATAAGCAAGAGAATGATCTAACTAAGATAGTATACACAAGTAGTAAGTAAATATTTAAGTAGTTTAATTTCATACTTAAAAGAATTTTATTGTTTATATACATGTGTATGTATGTATGCATGCATGCATGCATGTATATATAGATTTGTTTATTATTGTGCTAGTACATTAATGTTTTAAGATACAATCACATGATTTCATGAGGTAAATAATCGAATTAGTAGAACATGCCATTTTCTAACAACATTACCTCTAAACCTCTTTTCGTATATAATGTTTTGTTTGAAGACATCATACTAAAATTTTGAAGGGATATACAGTGTATCAAAAAATCAATGCCAACATACACTTAAAAAATATATTTTTATCAAATTTTATTTCCTAATTATCAAAGAAAATATTTTTAGGTTATATATGGAATATTAAATGATGATATTAATAGTTGTAGGCTAGATATTTAGCATCATTTTTCTTGCCATGTTTTGTTCTTCATATGATTGATATGTATTATTGATAGTGGAAGAAAGTTGACCCTTTGTAAACTAGCCATTCAATTGAAGGATTTAATATTCTCCTTATTGGATGATGCTCAATTGGAGGTCATGAAACCCTAGTATGTATGGTGTGCTCACCAATGATAATTTCTATGTGTTTATTTGAAACAAGTATCAAAGTATTGTGATTTATAAATGGAAGTCTGTCATTTACATTATCTTTTTATGAATAGTCACATGGAGCAGCTTAAACTTTATATGCTTTGGATTTTTTTTTTGTTATGGCCACTCAAATTTAGTTATATAATTTTAGTTGAATTGTAATATTTTTTTGGTTAAATTGCATTTTAAATTCATAAATGGATTCAGTGCCTAAAATATGCCTATTGCATTGGATTTTGCAATCTCAATTCATATTTGCAATTCCAACAATTCTTTTTTAATATTTAATAAGAATATGATTTTGGACAAAAATTAATTAAAAAATATACATCTTACTACAAACCACACTATTTATGAGTGATCAATGATGCATACTATAGAGTGCAAACAAAAATAAAGCACATGGATTGCATTGTGATTGATAGATGTTAAGAAGAGAAAGAAGGCATCCACAATTGGAAAGATTGGAGGTATGCCTATTTTGTTTGGTCTTTGGATATGCTATCTACAAAATAATCCATATGCTATCCACAACATTTTATCTTTATATTAAAAATTCATTCACTCACATGGTAATTAAGTATGATGACAATGGTAAATAGTTGGGCTTGTGTTTGGGGGATTTGGAAACGGTAGCATTATAGTTGATATATTTTTTTAAGACTTCTCGAATTCAATGTGATTGGAAATCATTAATGTTTGAAAATGTAAAGTGAATGATAAAAGAAATATAACAAATCTAAATTTTTTTGGTGATTTATTCTATTTTGAAAAGGACTTGCTACAATGTTCTTGAGAATATATCGGTAACACCCATGTTGGTTTCCAACGGGGTTCACATTAGAAGTGCCACTATGAATCATATAGGATGCTACCATTATTTCTTGGTGGAATGAAATACTTGAGCTTGTTGTGTCTTAAGGTTATTTAAGGTTATTTCCACTTTGTTGAGCAAGTATGATTCAAGTGATTATGGTACAAATTTATGGAATATGTTTTTAACAACAATAAAGCCATCGATTGGGACATTTATCCAAGAAAGTGAGAGCAGTGAAACACCTAACTCATCGTTTACTTATTTTCTGGAAATGAGTAACCATTTAAAGCTTGCTTTATTTTTTAAGAGAGAAAAATTGCTTTTCCGCAACATTATGTCAATCTCATCTATCAAAAGTGTTTTAAAATCAATGGTTTTAGCAATTTTGAGTTCCATTGAGAATCTTCCACAATTGGAGCATGAAAATCATGAAGACCAAGATAATATTCTGATGTATGGAATTTTTTAATGCATCTTGATATACTCGTCACAAGAAAGTATAATTTGCTTCATCTTCATTGGGAGAATAAGAGGCAAAGCATTACAGGACCTATGAAGCGTGAGCTAATTTATTTATAAATTGTTGGAAAAATATCCAACACATTCAAAAGTAGTGAAATAATTTGTTGATCGCATGTACCATTCCTTGATGACCAACAAGTGAGAAAGCTACAAGCATTTCATCAAATCAGTCTCTCTTCGATGATATAATTGCTATGAAAATTCTAACCGTGTTCAATTTGTTGCTAACTTCGTCTATGTTTAACATTCAAGTGCCTATTTGTGATACCCTAAAAGGTATTTTTTAAGTTGACCCTTCCTTGGCCTTCCCTACAATACTGGTAGCTCATTTATGTTTCAGGTCTACACCATGAAAAAACTTTAGTCCATGCACTTTTTTATTGTACTTTTTCTCAAAACACCAATTCGATTTTAGTTTCCCTTTTCCAACCATTTCACCCTCCAACAACAACCTATGGGCGTATTATTGCACCTTTTTGGGGAAATTGCTAGTTTATTATCATTTAAAAAATAGATTATATATATATGAATTGGATTATTTTATTATTTAAAAAAATATTATTAAAATAATTTTCATTGCTCCAGGTAAGAGTCCGTGTGAGAGGGTTGTGATCTCACCAATATAACAAATTATAAATCCATCAATGTTTTTTCCCAACGTAAATGCTTTATAATGAAAAGGTAAGGATACGAAGAAAGAAGAATACTAGAAGTAGTTTGGTCTTTCCTTGTGGGAAACTTGATAAACGGAAACTCCAACACAAAACTCACTTGGATACTTGCACACAATCGGATAAGAAACACATTTCCCATTCCCAAATTGGACTTAAATAAATGTTGGCAAATTATTTAGTCACGATGATCTAAACCTTGTTTTTGAAGAAAAAATCCTGTCCTTGATATTCATTAAAGAATCAAAGGGCATCTGATATGCCATCCCAATTAGTGGGTTACAATCAAGAGGGTGGATCATAAGAAAACATACTTCAGTTACATCAGGAAGGAGTCACAACACAACAAAGCTGTAAGGGGGGACAAGTACATCACCAACATACATATTCCCATCAGAAAAAACTGTCGCTCAAACCATATCTATCATGAACTAAGGAGTGCAGAACTGCAGTTTAAAAGAGCCCGCTCCAAAACAATAAAAAATGGGGCGCAATAAGAAAAAGGAGTACAAGCTCCAGTACCAGGCTCAAAAGAGCATAAAACTATCATGAGAGGCCAAGAGAACTTCAATAAATTCAGAGTAACTACCTGATCCTGGAGCCAAAGAAAGAGCTTTTTTAGAAAGGCAATCTGCAGGCTAATTGTATTCACGACAGATATGGTAGAAAGACAGCTCTAGAAAGAGCACAAAACAATGGAACATGATCACACAATACCCCAAATAGTTCTTACTTTTTATAGCATAAAAAAACAATGGAACATGATCACACAACATCCCAAATAGTTCTTACTTTTTATAGCATCAAAAAACAATGGAACATGGTAAAAAATTTATAAGGAAAGAGCATAAAAAAATACATACCAATCAATCACATATTATAGTGGAAATATCTCTCCTCCTAAGTGAAAATGCCACTCAATGATACCTAACAAGAGAATTGTTCAAAAAATATTCAATATCCATAAACCATTAAAACCACTTCATTTTAGAAATGCCCTATTACACTCACTAATTGTAGAGTATTGTTCTTGTCCCTTCCATAACAAAAACACCTACACTACTCCAATGCTCCTTCCATTTCTATTTATACTGATATGGTGGGCTTGCTTGGTTATTTCAATAACCCAACAAGGTCCTCCTTGTGCTCACCTTACAATTTATGAGTTCAATTTTTCATTGGTTAGGGGTATCTACCTCCAACACTATTTGACTCTAGAAAGCTTGGTATGCTCTTGGATACTTATTGTACTTGTGTGGTGTTGAGATCACATAGTTTCTTCCATTCCTTCTCATTGAGTGCCTATGTATATTTGTTGGGTTAATCTTGACTTTGTGAAAAAGTAATTAGGTAACATGTATTTGGTTATTAATGGGTTTATTGTTGGTGTTTTATTGGGTCATTATTGGCGTAAAAATCAAACCCTAGGTTCTAAATCCAGAACCAACAATACCCTTATGAGAACCAATAATTTCATTACCCAAAAAGGGCAAAGTTTCACCTAGGATGCTCACAAGGATTATTGATACTGAAATAAGTCTATGGTTTGATAAGCATTCAACATAAATATATTATCCATTATTTACAAATAACTTAACAAAATAACATAAACAACATTAGATTCGTGCAAAATCTACTATCATACACCATTGAGCCAAAACAAATAACCATTCATTCATTAACATTTTAACAATACATTTGGTAATACTTTCTCTCATTCATTCACATTGTGTACTAAAAAAATTAGTCATATGAAGGAAGGAACCCAAAACAATCCTATCCTTTTAGCCTTTATGCAAAATATTAGACAATTATCAGTTTCCCATCTTTCTTTAACTAATACTAGCAACTTATACATTATCTTAACTTAACCTTCGCTTATACTTCTACTGCACAAGTCACTATACAAAACCCTGAGTGACCTATTGCAAAGTATAACTTTAATTCACAAATCATAGAAAACTACAACTAACAGTGTGCTAACATGCCCTGAACACTATGTTTGGCTCTCCCTCGATCCAATCTTCATTTTGAAGGACAACTTGGTGGATCAAAGAAAAAACTTGCTTGATCTACTCTGTAAATTCAGATGACTGTGCATCCAACTGCTCCACGAACTGTAACAATAACTCAATAATCATTATGAAACTTAACAGTGCGTTTCAAATTAGCAAACTATGGTTTTGGTCGTATAGTATTTACTATTTCAATAGCTTTCTTTTATTTTTTATGAACCTTAGTATCAAATATTGTTTATCAACTTTTTCCTAAAACTTCAGTGTCTTTATTTCAACACGTTATGCTTCAATTGTAGTCTACACAACAACTTCTCTCTCCTCTTGGCACACTGCTAAACAAACATCTCCCACTACAACTGTCAATGAACTATGTTCAACAACCTCTTTAACATATTTCTATTGTATGTCACTATATGCTCTACTCATATTCAAATGTTGTGCTCTCATTTCCTCTCTCACTATTGAAATATACTCCTAAAACTGCTGAAAAGCAACTTGTGAGAGGTCCACTTCAAATCCAAAACAAATCAATGCTAAGGATGAAGAACCTTCAATTTCCTTATACACCACCTCACGATGATCTATATCGAGGAACATCTTCTTAAGTATGTGTTTACTATTTTTTTCCACATGTTGGTAATGTTATATTCTTTGCATATGGATCGATTAGAAAAGTCGAGATTCAACTAGTTTAAGTCAACTAGAGTCGAAGGTGACAAATGGTGTAATTTTGGTTAGCTTACTGACCGGGATAATATATTTGGTTGAAGGAAAATGACTCGTTCGACAAAAAGTCAAGAAAATGACCGGAAGATCAACGGGAAATCGACCAATGTTGAGCCAATCAAGTCGGTCGTAACAAATAACCACTTACAGTTAGGAAGTTGTGAATTGTCATTAACGACTAGTTGGTTGTATTGCATCTATAAATAAGATGTAATGGGAATGAATCATATGAATCGTGTGATGTAACGAAGTGTGATTTGTGCTCTAGCGAGTCATGACTATAAACACATGCTTTTGAGTGTTTGGTTAATGTATAAGTGGTAGACTCATTGCTTTGCTTGTTTTCCCCAAGTGAGGGGTTTCTAGGGTACTTTCTTTGTTATGTGTTTGACTTGTTGTGTGACTTTATTCATTGTTCAAGTTTATTGTGTTCAACTATATGAATCAAATTGCAAACCTATTGTATACGGTATTAAGAACCCAACAATTGGTATAAAAGTTATATTTGGTTGCAGGGGGATGCATTTGTTGCTGAGGGTTTGGATTGGACCTGGGTCGGGGGGGGGGGAGGATACATGTTATAGTGGGAGTATTCTAGAAGCATAGATTCATTATTAGAATGCTAGAACATCAACAATATAAATTGAAAAGTTTAATTACGAAATTTTGAGCTTTGGAATCTTATGATGGAATATCTCTTTGTGGATTGAGAGCAATGGATTGCAATCTATCCAGGAATGACTATGGTGGGTGTGTTGAAGGAAGAATGGAGAAATATTGATATAAAGGAAAGGAGTACTATACAAATTTGTTTATCAAATTATGTGTTGTTGAATGTATCAGAAGAAGACACTACAAATAAGCAATGGGAAAAGTTGTACCAGTCAAAATATATGGCTAACAAGTTGTTTCTTTAGAAGAAGTTGTACCTTCTGAGGATGGTAAAAGGTGACTTGATTACAGATCACTTGAACACATTCAACAATGTGATCAATCAACTATTGTTTGTGGATATTAAAATCACCGAGGAGGAAAAATACACTAGTATGTCATATTCTTTGCCAAACTCTTAATATAACTTGGTTGTTGCCATTGGAAGAATTAGTACCATATTGAAGATCAATGATTTGGTTGCATATATACTGGCATAAGGTACAAGATAAGAGAACATGGAAGGTTTGGCCCATGTATCCTTGACATTTAGAGTTCGATCGGTACACAGAGGAAAAGGAAAAATATTTGGTAGATGATCAAAGTGGAGGCGTAGATCCAAGACCAGATACCCTGGTTCGGTGACAAAAACCTTATGGTGATGCATAAAATCAGGCATTATCAATGGAATTGTATGTTGATGGAATTCCATAAAAGAAAAGGGGTTGAAGAAGGTCATGCAACTAATAGTAAGACCTCACAAGAGGAAAAAGGTTGTGTATTTGGCCTCCATAATTAGTACACAGCTGGATCATGAATATTGGATGATTGACTTGGCTGTGTCCTATCATATGAAACCTCATGGAGAGTGATTCAATGAGTATGAGAAAATTGACTAAAGTGATGTCCTACTTGGAGATGACTCATCGACCAACATAGTTGCACGAGGAAAAGTTCGACTAAAGCTGAAAGATAAAAGAACAGGAACACGTCTAAGAGTTTTGCATATCCTAGGTTTGGCTCGAAATCTAATCTCAGTAAGTAATATGGGAAATGCAAGAGTACAATATGTATTTGAGAAATATACATGCACGATTTTAGGAGGAGAAATGTTGTAGATGAGAGGTGTTCAGACTAGAACCATGTGCAAAGTATTGGGAAGAACATACATCAATGAAAGTGCTAATGTGGTTTGTCCTGAATCTAGTGAAACATATTCTTTTCTAGTGGACTTTACCATGTTGTGCACTCAACAGATGTGACATATAGTTGAGGAAGGTCTTCATCCTATGCACAAAAAAGGTATGGTAAAATCCCTACCTTACTATTCTAATGAAGTTGACTTATGTGAACATTGTATTTATAGTAAACATAATCATGTAAGGTTCTCATCTGGTGTTACTAGAGATAAGGAAATATTGGATTTAATACATACTGATGTGTTTTGATCTGTGTCATACCCTTCACTAAGAGGACCCCAATATTAAAATTCTTTCATATATGGTTTCTCCAGAATGACATGGTTGTATTTTTTGAGGAAGAAATATAAAGTTTTTGGGAGATTTCAAAAGTTCAAAACTCTTGTGGAGAATCAGATTGGTAGAAAGGACAACGTGTTGAGAACTGATAATGGAGGATAATTTTGTTGAAAATTGTTTATACAGTTATGCATACATCACGATATAGCTCAAAAAAACACAACACCTTACATACCTTAATAGAACAAAGTGGTTGAAAGAATGAATAGGACATTGAAGGATCATGCTCAATGGTGTAGGAGTTGCACAAGAATTTTAGGCTAAGGCAATTAACATGGCATGTTACTTGGTGAATAGGTCATCGTCGATGACTCTAGTCAACAAGACTCCATATGAGGGATTGGATGGTAAGAATCCCTCTCTTACACATATTAGAGTATTTGGGTGAGGTGCTTTTGTGCATGTCCCAAAATAGAAAATAACAAACCTCCATATCAATTCGGAGAAATGTATTTTCATTGGGTACAAGGATGGAATGAAAGGATATAAGATATTGAACCCAGTAATGAGGAAGGCGGTTTATAGTTGAGATGTGATTTTTCAGGGAAGTCAGACGCACTTATAGGATTGAAGATGTCGAAAGAGAAAATGAACAAAAAAAATAAGAGTTTGAAATGATTGAAGCAAATTTGGATTCGATAAAGTTGATTGAATACGACAAAGAGGTGGAACAACATACCCTGGATGTTAGGAGGTATGGTCAAGCAAGGAAAAGCACAAAAAGGTATATTCCACTCAAATTTCATTATGCTTTTGTGTTATTTTCCATAGATGATGATCCTAGTTTGGTCAAGGAACTGATCAACATGACATAGAATAAGCTCTAAAAAAGAGCCATGGAAGAGGAAATGAAGTCCTTGAAGAATAATGAAACATGGGATGTAGTCACATTACCAAATGCAAGGAAACATGTCAACAGTAAGTGGGTATTCAAGAAAAATTTGAATGTAGTAGGTCAAGTCAATAAGTACAAGGATTGGTTGGTAAGAAAAGAATATTCTCAAGTCAAATGAGTCGAATTCGATGAAATTTTATCTCTCATTTCTAAGCTAACTTACACAAGGGTATCGATGTATTTAGTTACATCATTTCATCTTAAGATAGAACACATGGATGTGAAGACAAGATGTCTTCATGGTGATATTGAAGAAGAAATCTATGTGAAGCAACCTGAATATTTTATATTGAATGAAGAAAAGGAGTTGGTTTGTGAGCTCAAGAAGTCTCTCTACAGTTTAAAACAATCACCCAAGATGTGGTATCAAAAGTTTGACACATATATCTAGGAGTTGGGGTTTATGAGAAGTCAAGCAAATGACTATGTGTATAAGAAGAAATCCAGTGATCAATTTGTATATGTGGTATATTTGTGTGGTGACGACATATAGTTGGTCAGAAATAACATAGACCTGATAAAATATCTGAAATTGCAGTTATACTTCGATTTTAACATGAAGGATCTTGGAGCAGCAAATTTCATTCTTGGAATGAAAACTCAAAGAGATCGTGCAGGTAGAATACTTTGGTTAAATCAAATAAAATACGTTGAGATAATCCTGAAATATTTCAACATGCAAGATAGTCAAACGATTAAGGTGCCTATTCATGTGGGAATCAATTTGTCTACTAAATAGTGTCCTAAGACACAAGAAGGAAAGAAGTACATGTTATGTATTCCCTATGTAAGTGATGTAGGTAGTTTGACATATGTTATGGCATGTACAAGACCAGATATTTCCCAACAATTGGAGTATTGAGCATGTATATGTCGACACCTAGGAAGGATCATTGGACCATATTCAAAAGAGTATTCGAGTATCTTTGCAAAATAAAAAACTATGCAATTTGTTATGGAAGAGAACTTGAGGACAACAAGGAAAACAATTTACATGGTTTTGTAGATTCTGATTGGGATTGAGATATCAATCGCATAAAATTGACTAATAGATATGTGTTCAAGATATTCGACATAGCAGTTACTTGGATGAGTAGAAGGAATTCAGTCGTTTCCTTGTCGAATACTGAGGTTGAATACATGGAAACCACTCATTAATGCAAGGAAGTTATTGGTTGTAGATATTGTGTTCAAATATTGGGTTTGGGAAACATGATGTTAGGTTGGATTGTGATGGTTAGAGTGCAATCTATTGAATATGGTAACTTCAAAGGATATTCTAAATGTATTTCACTGATGTAACCCAAGGGAGATGTTATTATTCCTCTGTCGGGGTGTTACTATTGTAATTGGCCATCATAGAGTCATGAGTTAAATCCTCCATTGTAAGTCGAGTCAATAGTACCCTAATGAATATAATATTATATTGTATTGAGTCTTCCTAAGTGAATTCGGTCCACTTTGTTAAGTGGGGCCGACTTGTTAGGTTAAAAGTTAAGTGACGAAAAAAGTATAAATAAAGGAGACATGTTCCTCATTTAAACACACTCTCACTTGTGTATAACGCATAAGAGAGAGAGAGAGATATCTGCTAGAGGGAGGCGTACCTGTTAGGGGTCTTGTCTTGTACTTTTTATACATCTTATACAGAGGAATTTTTGTTGGGTTTTCTTCCCCATGAGGGTTTCCTGGGATAAATCTTTGTGTTCTTTTGTGTGGTTGTACTTGTCTATCTTTTAGTGATCCTTTTGCATATGGTTATGATGTTATAATTTTAAATGTTATTATATATGGTATAACCATTAAAAACTAAACATGGTATTAGAGCTACCCTAAAATAAGTCTTTTTGTAGCCAAAACATAGCGACAACTACAACTATTGAAGATTAGGGTTTCATACTTGAAAACCCAAGAAGACTAAAACTAGTCATGTTGGGAATTTCTCTATATCTCTAGATTGGAGAAGGTCCACGAGCCAAAATTTTTATAGGACTAATATGAAATCCTGATGTAACCTTTTTAAAATTTTAAGCCTTAGATTCACTATAATCTAGGAGATATGATTCTTCCAGTTAATCAGGGTTCCATCCTCTCCCAGGATTCATCCTTAAACATGTGACCTAGGGAGAATGTCTATATCTTGGTCTACGTAGGTCAAAATGAAATTTTGCAAGATGTTATAGATAGGGAACAGACTGTAATTTCTGTGGTAAAATTTTTAGACCCTGAAGGTGAAACATTGACATGTGGAAGTCCATACAAGTTCGTTATGCTAAATAGTCCCGAAATAAGTCACCTTGGTAAAATTCACATAAGTCGCAATTGGTGAAACCAATTCTGCTCTAACCCATGGGGTTGGAAAGAAGACATACTAGGATACCTCAGTACGAATTTTTAGGCATTTAGGAGCAATAATTTCATAGATACCACAGAAACAATATCAGGAAATTCTGCAAAAGAAATTGAAGAAAACTAGGGCATAAGATATTTTACAGTTCTGATCATAGTTTTGGGAAAATGAGTATGTTGCCCAGCTCGACTTGAGGAGGGGCATATTTCTATAAAAACAGACATGAAATATACCTAACTTGAAAAATTAGGGTTTCTTTTTCAAACCCTAGGTCCACCAGAAGCAACATTCCATAAAAGCTTTCAAGCAAGCATTCGATTGAAGCAATCTCATTGGTCAAAGGAGGAGCTGCTGATATAGAATGAGATGAAGACAAAGCACTAGAATGAGTCTACCAAAAAAACAAAGATAATTATTTGAATTGTATTTCCTGTATATGTTGTGTATTATGCATGATAAAATGTTTACATTAATGACAATATACTACTAATATGCATGTTATGGGTAAGTAGCCCATGGTGCTATACAACTCTCCATTACAACTTATCTAGAAGGAAACCTCTTTACTGACATATTGGATTAGTGCACAATCTCAATTATGTTATGGTAGAGATGGAAGGCAACTGGAAAGTTTCCGTGAGATATGGATGAATGTTGTATTGGCTTAAAATAGTTGCATGATACATAAGAATTTTTCATTATGCATATGTCCTATGAAATGGTTCTAACCATGCAACTGGTGCATTTGGCATGTAGGAAAGGCTGTGTAGAACTTCCTACAAGAAAAGGAGGATGAGACTTGTTCCGAAGAACAAGTGATAAAAATTCAAGATTCACTCCAATAAACATGAACATGAAGCTCCCAGGGTCAGAGACACCGTGATGGATGAAAGAGATTCATAAGAATATAAGATAGCGGTAGATCCACCTCGAGAGATGAAGACCACCCCGGGCATGAGAGATAACTCAAGATGAAGAAAATTATATTGGTATCTCCAAATCAAAGTAAGAGGCCTCATATACACTCTATTTATGTGGCATAGTTGAGTGACATCATTGTTACAGACCCTTCCAACTATGGAAGAAGCTATGATCAAAGAGTAATAGTTGATCATGGGGAATGATGTCTAGGATATGGTTTCGAGACCTGAAGGGAAGTCTGTATTGTATTCCATATGGATCTACAAGAAAAAGTATACAAATCAAGGTTCGTGGTTTGTCTCAGAAAGAATATACTTTGGCATGACATACTCTATTGACCAGACACACTTATCCTGTAGAAGTATATACCGAGCAAAGAACCACATGTGCAGATAGGCTTTGTATGAGCTCAGAAGGAACCCATAGATAAGCACATATAGGAGCTTGAAGATCACATAGAGTGATGAAAATCTTAAACTTTTCTATAAGATTGAAGATGGAAACCTATAAAATACAACAAGCTCACAGTTGGGTGCAAGAGAAACTTTTCAGCAAAGTTCAAGATAAAAGGATCTTGGTATCTAGTAATCTGATATGGATACATACTATCAAAGGATGCTACCTATCACTCTAGTACATAATGCAAAGGGAAGATGATGCTCTACTTCAGGGGGAGTGACTACAGAAGATCTCTGAGTTCGACATGGAACGATGGGATGGACAACATCGTAATGGACTAAGAATTTACCAAGAGTAAAGTGGGTTCCAACCTTCAAGGTTGAATGCGAAATATTGGGATATGTCAATAACCTAACAGGATGAACTCATGGTAGAATCAATGATGGAAGAATACTAGTCATGTTTGGGATATAGTACCCAAACTAGAAAGCAAGAGTGTGGTATCTTCCAAGAGGATTTGCAAGATAAAACATGTTGTTGATGGAAGTAAGTCAATATTTGTGGCTAGCGGATTCTATTAGAAAGGGGGGACTAATTATGAAGAGACATTTTCTCCAATAGCAAGGTACACTTCTATCAGAACCATCATGAAACTTTCTTCCATGATGAAGTGGGATCTACACTAGATGGATGTAAAGACAACCTTCCTGAATGGTATGATTGAGGAAGAGGTTTACATCGAACAACCATAAGGATTTGAAATCAAAGATAGAGTGACTCATGTATGTAAGTTGAAAAAGGATTTTTATGGATTGAAGTAAGCTCCTAGAGTTTGGTATGGAAGAAAAGATAGATTCTTGACAAGATTGGGAATTACCAAGAGTAAAGTTGATCCTAACCTTTACCTTAAGGTTATGGACGATGAACTTGTCATACTATTGTTGTATGAGGATGATCTATTTTTGACAAGAAATGAGAAATAGATCACAGATTGCAAGACGAATCTAGTTGAAGAATTTGAGAAGAAAGATCTTGGATTGATGCATTACTTGCTAGGGCTGGAAGTGTGGCAGAGCCAAGAAGGAATCTTTTTGAACTAGGGAAAGTATGTTTTGTAAATCTTAAGAAGATTTGATATGTTGGATCATAAAGACCTGGAAACACCCATAGACACCAACCTGAAGTTGTTGTCTGGCGAGACATCATAATTAGTGGATATGACTTAGTACATACATATTATTGGGTCATTGATATATCTGACGAATACAAGGCCAGATATATGCTTAGATATGAACACCTTGAGTCAGTATCTAGTTAAACCTAGATGTGTTCACGTGATAGCTACAAAGCATGTGATAAGGTACCTTAAAGGTATGACAAACTTGGTGTTGAAATTTCTGAGGGGGGGGTGAATCAGTTATTTCCAAAGCTTAAACCAATTTTCTAAATTTAAACTCTTATTACTGATTACATATCTATATTTATGATAATGCAAAAAGTATAACAAAAGAGGTGAATATTATCAATTACACATGCATGATAGAGATAGACAAATATCCATTTTATTTGAGAACCTACTCAAAAGAGGCTGCAAGTTCTGTTTTACAAAATCCTTCTTGTAGAGAGCACCAACCCTCATGTTTATCTAGCACCCACTAAAATTACATTCTCCAGCTACAACTGAGTGGAAGCACCAACTTCCACTTGTATAGGCTCCAAGTTGTACAGAGAAGACAACATGGTCTTCCCAACACCACCCTACCACCCTAGTTTCTCAGACTTAAAACATGCACTGTCACATGCCCCAATTTGCAAAAAAAATTTAATGTTATTTGAGGAACATTGTGTTATATTTTATGCTAAGTTTGTAATTGATGACCAAGTGGGGTCAAGAANAAGATGAGACAACAGCTTAGGGAAGCTGTTAAAAGAGTGTTTACTGGTCACTTGGTGGAGGAGACTGGGTGGGGAGTACACTAACAAGTGGAAGCATCCTCAAACTACTTCCAAATATTACAGGTGGCAACTTCCCTATATTTTTGGTCATGAATCCCCAAGAAAGTGGAATAGGAGCAGGTGGCTCATTAAATGAAAACTTACCCAGAAGACCTAGGCATCTTTATAAAATTTCCCATTGAATACAGCTGAGGCTGCTCATTCTGAGAGGTGATCATTCAGGGTGAATGAATTTACTCAAGAGAAATTCGATGGAGGGGATTACTAAAGTGAGTTTGAGGGGTTAACTGCTGAGACTGAACTTATTGCAGCTATTAGGTTGAAGTTCTTACGGCTGTGAGCAGATTTGAATTACTCAGGTAATTGGACCAGTCAGGTGACAGAAGGTATTAAGGTCATATTCTCCACCCAGTACTCTACCACGAGAACCAGGAATAGGCTCAGGGGTCTTGAGGAAGCGATGTCTGAGTGTTCTCCAGGAGTTGGTTGGGAGGAACAACCTCCTTAAGCTGTTGTTGCCTTATCATTGACATGTTCTATTTGTCTTCATGTTATTATATTTATTTACCGTCTTCAATAAAATGTTTACTAGTTTTTAAATACATGCATGTTATTATTTAATTAGGGTTTATGAAGAAAGGAGTAACTGTGTAATGTTAGACTTGGTAATTTGCAGATTATGTTCAAAATAGTAATAAATATGCGAATGAGAAACATATAGAATTAGAATTCCATATTGTATTTTTCCACGCCTGGCTCAGGAAGTACTCTAGTACAGTTGGGTGTTCAGGTAAATATGATAATTATTTTTACTTTGAATGAAAAATGTAACTACATTCTGCTCTAGTTTGCTTATGATTTCTTCTGTAAAGAAGTAGTAAATAATGCCCGCATTAAAAGTATTTACTTCAGATAAGAACTAAAAGATAGGTATGTAAAAACATTTAGTAATCATATTACTTATAGAATTATTTTTCTTATACTAGTATTCTTTATAAAACACAAAACTTACAGTTTAGTAAATAAGTATAGGTATAGTAAACATACTATCATCTAGGGTTTAAGTTAAGGTATTTTTAAGAAAAAATATTATAACATTTGATTCCAGACAATATGTGTCTCTGTTTTAAGACAGAGGGTTCTACTGTAACCCAAATAGAACCACCGAGGTTATTGAAATATAAACATATCCTATTCTCAAATTTCACAGAATTTACCCTAAAAACTTACTTTATAAAAAAACTAAACAGCTGTAAAATTTATTAAAAGAAAATAATAAAAATAGAGCTCATAATTTTTCCTTTTATAATTTATTCTTTCCTGAACTGTGGGGTACACTTAATAACTAACTCTTTTTGAGCCAAATCAGAGCAAAATATTAGTCTTAAACACAGTAAAATGTCCCATAAACTTTGCACTGGAAATCTTTATAAATACAGGATAATAATTAAAATATTACATAAACAATTTGTTAAAACATAATCAAATAAGAAGAAATGGCTTACAGCCTTTAGAACTAAAGGCCGAGGCTCAGGCTCGTAAACAAAACTAAACTATACAAAATATATATACATCGAACAGTAACCATTCTTTATTGACAGGTAAAAACCTTGATTCATTTTACAAGTCCTGACTGAATCACAGTCCTTTCTCACCTACTCAAATCTATTATAAAACTAAAATAAACCAGACAAAGGTCGACAGCCTCGAAGGGATTAGAGATGAGATCTTTAGAAAATAGTAAAAGAAGCTGCAATGTTCAGGCCATAAAGGCAGAGACAAAAATAAAAACCAGTTGCCATCACGACTACCAAAGCCTTCTTTATCCTTGGAGAAAGCACCCTCTAAGGGTTTTGAAACTTTTACAGAAACAAACAAGCAATGGAACCTTAAGCCAACAGATAACCGAGGATGTGCCATTTCAACCGCAAGAACCAAACTTCCAACAACCACAACCTTATGTGGGAAGAAACCCTCGTTGAAACCGGGGCTTACCAATTTGTATGCTCATGTAGAACTGAAGGGTGAGCTCGCTTTCACCTACAGATCTAGAACCGGGAGCAAGGACCTACAATTTCCAAACCGTGTTATTACAAATCCTTTGTTTTTAAAATTTGAGAAAAAAAAACCTTATGAGAAAACTAATCTAAAACTGATATAAGGGTAAGTCTTTACCTGTTGTAGTTTCAAGTTGAAGCTGAGGAGAGATGGCCACCCCAGGTCATATTGGCACCGTGTCGGAAGGAAAGAAGACCTGGAGTCACCTCTGCAAAGGAAAAAACAAGAAAATCAACTCAACCAGACGAAGGCCGAAGCTATGATTGTTTAGTTGCAGGTTAAAGACAAGCTCAGCCTCGAACCATGAAGAAAATCCAATATCCACTCTTTCTGTAACTACCTCCATCAGTAAAAAGATCAAAACCATTAATGACCTCTCTCAACAGTCACAACGTAGAGTAAGGAATTAAAATGCCAAAGTGTGAAGGTGGTTACAGGCCTCCCATGGCCGCGAGCTCTCAACTCGGCCAACACGAAGGAGGAACTTTCGCTATGCAAAGAAAATGAATAGGGTTTTGAAGTTTTAAGTCAACCCTTGAGTGGATGTAACCACTCCACGTGTCCTTCCAAATATTTCTTCAAGTGTGGGTGGAGTTCCATAGGCAGCGCTGCATCAAACATTTTGCATTTTCAAAACCAACGATCATTCAAAACTATACATCTTATGATTGACCATCATTTGATTTTATCATGGTAGGTTTGATACTTAGGAATTCTACCTTAGGTTACAATTATGATTTTCTGCAATGCATTTTCGTGATTTGGCTTCTTCCGCACTTGTCATTTTCTACAACAAATCAGAGTTTCCGCACTTCTGGTTCCACACCATTGATTTCGTGCGGCCTCTCTATTGATCATTGATATGAACTCAAACCAATTGCTTCCACCCATCCTTTTCTGCATAATCAATTCGCACCGTCGATTTATTGTGCAACATTTACCTATCGTCGATTTTAGATTATGTGCGGGATGCAGATCTTGGGTCTTCAATATTTTGTCAAGCATCTTCCTTATTTTCTTGCTTTTCACCTTCCGCTTCTCGACTTCTGCACTTATGGCTTCCGAAATTCGGGATCGAAAATCCTAACTTCCATCCTTAGTCCTTTCTTGTTCTCTTGCTTTCCACTTTTCAACTTCCGCACGTTCGCATTTCTGGCTTTCGGATTTTATGATCGGAAAACCCAACTTACAGACTTAGTCCTTTCCTGTTCTACCGCTTTCCGCTTTTCGACTTCCATGCTTTCGGCTTTTGGAATTTGGGATCGGAAAAACCAACTTCCAGCCTTAGTCCTTTCATTTTCTCCCGCTTTGCGCTTTTTGTTTTCCGCTTTCTGACTTTGGAAATCAGAAATCAACTTTTCTTCTTCTCGAATTTTTGGACTTCCACCTTTCCACTCCTGCACTGCAACACTCCTTCCACTCTGTCGATTTCTTGTGTGGGATCACTCTTGACCGTCAGATTTGTTCAATAGATTTTCTTTCAAACTTTGCTTTGACCGTTGATTTCTTATGCAGGATCACTCCTAACTGTCGGATATCTGCACACATCATGGATTCTTTTGAGTCTTCTTCTCATCCTCTACTCATCTGGATCATATGCTTGGAACTACGTTTCCATCAATGACAACCAAATCACACTTTGATCTATTTCCATATGACCGCAAAACCTCCAAAAATCTCCCCCTTCGGCATTGATGGCAATATTCAACTTCTGGATGCATGTTGTACTAGTAATCATCAATGTCTTTATCATCTGTAACGAACAACATCTCCCCCTTTGACATCAATTTCAAAGAAGACCCTATAGCACAACTCCGCCTATCAAAGTGAACAAGTTATTTGGAATAAGATATGATACCTAGCTTCTAGCCTAGGTACTCAAACTATGTCTTTGATAAAGGTTTAGTGAAGACATCAACAATCTATTATGTAGAAGGAATAAATTTCAGTTGAACTATGTTTGTAACATGCTCCCTTACGAAGTGATACTTAATAGGTATATGCTTGGTCTTGGAATGCAAGACTGGATTTTCGGACATACTAATGGCTCTAGTGTTATCACAGTGGAGAGGAATGGGATTAGCATATTTTACCTCCAGTTCTTCCAGTGTATGAATCATCCAGGTAATTTGTCTACAACATGTGGCAGCAGCTGTGTAGTCATCTTCTGTAGTGGATAGAGATATTGAGTCTTGCTTCTTACTCAACCATGCAACTAAAGAATCACCTAAGAAGAATGCGCCTCCACTTGTGCTCTTTCTTTCATCCAAACAGTTTTCCCAATCAACATTTGAATATGCAGTTAACTGAATATTTTGATTTCTAGGATACCATAGACCATACATCATTGTGCCCTTCAAATATTTAAATATTCTCTTCACAACCACCAAATTACTTAGCTTAGGAGCAAACTGAAACCTTCTTACCATTCCAACAGCTTGTGTTGTATCAAGACGAGATGTTGTGATGTATAAGAGACTTCCTATCATGGAATGATATGTTCTCTAATCAACATTAGGTGATGGATCGTCTTTGCTAAGTTTACAGCCAACAACCATAGGTGTACTGACAGGTGATGAATATTCCATTTGAAATTTCTTCAAGATCTCCTTCAAATACTTCTCTTGAGAGAGAAATAAGCCTCCAGGACTCTGGCTAATGTGAAGACCAAGAAAGAATGAAAGTTCTCTTATCATTGAAATCTCAAACTCAGATTTCATGGTATTAGCAAACCACTGCACAGAAGAATCATTAGTGCAACCAAATAAAATATCATCCACATATACCAAAACTACTAATAGATTATCACCTTCAGATTTGATATACAGGATATTGTCAACAATACCTTTCTTGAAACCTTTGTCCTATAAATATTTATCCAGCCTATGATACTAGGATCTTGGTGCTTGTTTCAATCCATATAGATCCTTCTTTAGTTTAAGACATTGTCAGGGTTGTCTATCAGTTGGAAACCTTCATGTTTCTCTATATAGACTTCTTCTTCTAGATCTCCATTGAGAAAAGCTGACTCAACATCCATCTGATACACTTTGAAGTTCTTATGAGTGGCATAGGCAAGAAACATTTTGATAGATTCCAATCTTGCTACTGGTGCAAAAGTTTCATCAAAATCTTGTCCCTCAACTTGGGCATACCCCTTAAAGACCAATCGAGCTTTATTTCTTACAATTTGTCCTTGTTAAGTTCATCTTGTTTTAAAATACCCACTTGGAACCTATTACATTTTTATCTGTAGGTCTAGGAACCAAATCCCAAGTATTATTTTTCTCAATCTAATCAAGTTCTTTCATTCATGGCTTTAACCCAATATTCATCCTCACTGGCCTCTACAAAATTCTTAGGTTCCATCATAGATAGAAAATCAATATGAGATTGTTCTGAGGATTTGATCAAATTTATTCTTGTCTGCACACCTTTATTCTTGTCACCAATTATCTGACTTTCATGATGATTCTTTTGAATGATTCTGGAAGGTGCTTCTGTTTATGTTTGTTGCCTTGAATATTTCTGAGTGTTTGCACTTCCATCATCTGACTCTAAATCTTCTTGTCCTGATTCTTGGGCTTGTTCTTCCTTAAGTTCAATTGTATCTTCTGTAGCTAGTTCAACACTGCTTAGTTGAATATCTTTCATAGGTATTCCTTCATCGGTCTTAATGTCAATACAATCAACCAATTTATGCAGCCTCTTATTATAACAGGTGTACCCTTTACTGCTTGCAACATATCCTAGGAAGATACCTTCATCATCCCTTTCATCATACTTCCCAAGATGTTCATCATTATTTTTTATATAACTCTTACTTCCGAAGACTTTAAAGTGTTTGATAGAGGCATGTCTTCCAAACCATAGTTCATAGGGAGTCTTATGACTATTTGGCCTTAGGTGAGATTTATTAAGAATATGAACAACTGTGTCAATTGCCTCTACCTAGTATGTCTGAGAAATATTCCTTTCATTCATCATTGATCTCGCCATCTGTTGTACTGACCTATTCTGTCTCTCAACAACTCCATTCTATTGTGGGTCCCTAGAATAGTGTATTCTCTCTTAATTCCATGTTTATCACAAAACTCCTTGAAGTCTCATGAACAGATTTATCCTCCTTTATCAGATCTTACTGCCTTCAATCTTTTTCTTGTTTGATTCTCAATTAGGGCCTTAAAATTTTTGAACGTTTCAAGTGCCTAAGATTTTTCTTTCAGAAAAGCAACCCATGTAAGTCTAGAATAATCATCAATGACCAACATAAAATATCTTTCTCCTCTTGTGCCTTCTTTTCTTGATGGTCCACACATATCCATATGTACTAACTGAAGTGGTTTTTCTGTTGATTTGAAGTTCTTGGATTTAAACTGTGTGCAAGTTAGTTTTCCCATTTGACAAGGTTTACACACAGAGTCCTACGACTTTGATATCTTTGGAATATCTCTTACTACCCCATTTTTCACAAGTTTGATTATATGATCAAAGCTTAAATGTCCAAGTCTCTTATGCCAAACCCAGCTTTCATCATACTTGCTTAGATGACATTCTTCTTTTTCTTCTTTCAGGACATAGACATTGTTTTCAGTTCTTATACCTTTTGCAACCAACTATCCTGAGGATACAGACTTTGTATTGCAATCTTTAGAAGTGAATACAAATTCACATCCTTTGTCACAAACCTAACTGACACTAAGAAGATTATGTTTTAGTCCATCTACAAACAACACATCTTGGGATTTCCCTTTGCCAGTATCCAACTTGATTATTCCTTTTCCTTTGATCTTCCCTCGAGCATCATTTCCAAAATTTAAATTTCCTGATTAATTTTCACTTAGAGATAGAAACTTACTTTTATCACCACTCATGTGTTTGGAACATCCACTGACAATATACTAGGGGCATTTTTTCTTTTGAACAGAAAGGAATAGGCAACATTTGTTAATTTCTTTCTTTTTCCATATTTTATTACTTTCAGCAGAGTAAATCATTCTCGGGTCTGTTTTCTAATCCTTCAGATGACTATTCGAAGCCTTGTGTCCATAGTTATGACACACATAGAAGATAATAAAATGTTAGATTGGTTTCCCTCTTTAAAATTTATTTTGTATTATTATATGAATGTTGTGTGATGCATAATGTTCAGTTAGCGTTGTGTATTGCATTTTTTTTATGTTACAATAAGATGTGAATTCCTATATAATGGACATGTATGTTTGCACAAGCTTCGTACAATTTCAAATAAGTGATATCAAGTCTACAATGTCCTTAATTAGCTCTCCATCATTTCACATAGGTCTAGGAAGTGATTTGGGTGAGACCTTCCTCCCCTCTAGGAGAACTGAAAAAGTCAATGCAATATACGACAATGGTACCATTTATTTGCCTATGTGTGAGAACCTTAGTCTTAATGTTTGCACTAACGAACAGTTTTCTTATTAGGACGGATTCTGAAACATGGATGTGCTAATTGAATGGGAACCTTAGTCGCAAAGAGTCAAATCTAGGGTTAGTGGGAAAAGAGATTTGAATATTTCATCCTACAAGAAGCCAATTGTAGGGTTGGAATACCATAAAGATTAAGGAGTATGTCTTGTGTAGAGGAACTGTATTAGGAAAATAAAAATTTGTTTGGTGTAAGTTTTCACTAAGCCTATATAAGTGGCTTAAGAGGCTTGCAAAAACCCCATAATATCAATATTGGAGGAAGAAACTTGTTTTCTACATTGTTGCAGACCTAGTTACTTTGAACCATTTGGATCATTGACTGAATCAAGCTGTTGAATTATGGGTTTACAACACAATTAATGTGTACATTGTAGAATTTGTAGTAGAGAATAACCAATCATTTTCAAAGGAAGAATAAAACATCAAGAAAGGGGCGCAGAGGAGGATTATTAGAGAGATCCCAATTTGGATTAAGGTTTATATGGTGGAAGTAGGATTTATTCCATTCACTACAATCCCCATGGATGAGTAAATCCTTACACCCTAAGGGAATAGTCAAGGATAGGTGATAGGAAATCCTTACACCCTATGAGTATAATCACATAGGTGATAGTTTTAGTAGTGTGCAAGTTGGATTAGTTGTGGGAGGAGTTAGTAGTAGCAATTTTTCTATATCCTAACCATTAATCAAAGTACCAATAGTCAACCAATACCCATTGTGGAATAGAATACAATTGTGACAATTGGACCTAAAAGGTTGGTTTTAGTAGGACCTCTAGTTGCCAGTGTGTTTGGGGTTCAAGGAGGATCATCTATGCAATACCCATTATGGGGTAAGGGTATTGATGAAGATGAAGACCAACACTAGTTTCTATTTGAAGCCATTTGGAGATCAAG
This sequence comes from Pseudotsuga menziesii, assembly GCA_001517045.1. Classification (NCBI taxonomy): domain Eukaryota; kingdom Viridiplantae; phylum Streptophyta; class Pinopsida; order Pinales; family Pinaceae; genus Pseudotsuga; species Pseudotsuga menziesii. The sequence goes on from LPNX010615665.1 coordinate 59,716, forward strand.
ATGAATACTTAAACCATCAAATTTGATTGACTTCTAAACCATAATCCAAGGACGAGTTCTGCACTGGTATATGAAACTAGTTGAGTGTTCCCTTGCTAATGCCACACCTCTATCAATAAAAAAAGTTAAGAAATCATTTTTAGATCAATTTTAGTTAACCAAATCAAAACAATAGGGGATATAAGAGTTAAAAGAGATTCAACAAAATCAAGGGGAGTCAACATGGGAGTACGCCTGGATATTTAGCGATGTTATAACTAGGATTTCCTTCCCTATTCATGATATGCATTATAAAGAATGGTTCATTTAGGAGCTATTACCACTGACCAAAATTCGTTTTTAGAAACAAACTATTGATTCACCCTATAGTGCTCTGGAATGAGCCATGAATATCGACGCTATGGGTAACTATTCGAGAGGGAGTAAAGATGCAACTTCCTCATCGACATTGGAAATTTCAAAAGTTTAGAATTAGATTGTTTCCATGACAAAGAAGATATAAGAATTAACCATTCCTAAAATGAGTCATGAAAAAGTGTGGTGTATGGGATGTATGGATGAAGGTAATCATGCATCAAAATGTCCATGATTAATATGCAAAGTCTTGAATTTGGATCAAAGAGTAATTTTTAAATGACCTATTTTCCCCATCACTTTTGCATACTTTGAATTGCTAAAAATAGTTACAAATTAACATCCACAACACTTCTAAGATTTTTGAACATACTATACTGGTATAACTATCTAAATGACTTTTAGTTTGACCAACATTGTCACATGTTTTAAACTGTTGTTTACAATTATTACCACATCTAAAGCTGTTTAAAGAATAATTACTAGATTAGATAACATAAGATAAGATAGTTTTATTAATTTGAAAGAAAAAACCACCAAAATAGATCAAAGGGACTAAAAAAGTAAATCATGTGTCATTACAAAGAGTGAGTGCGAAGGCATCTCATAGAACAATGCTAAAAGTAAAAAGATAAATAAGATCTAACATACAGATATGCCAACACTTTTTGGCCCCTGGATGTAATGATCTTGATGTAGATGTATCTTGATTTTTAGTATAATATATGCAACATTTTGAAAACAAAAAAATAAATAAATAAACAAAAATAAACAAGTTAGAGTTCAAGTTGGCATTGTTGCAAGGAATAGCAATGGTCTTGTTTATTCCAAAACCTTTTTAATTTTTACAAGCCATGCAATAGAAAGACATAATTTTGTGGGACAATTCTGACATGGAAATTCTGACTATTAATAATGGTTGATATGTATGGACCATTCGAGCATCATTTTTCGAAAGTTACAGCTCTCAAATTCCTCATAGAAAGCCTCATTTAAGAGAGCTTCCAAGTGATACATAACAACTATTGAAATTATTTGAGTCACATCAACTTCATAGGGTTGCAAAAGGGATATCTTCTTCTCCATTCTTTTACCATCACATTGTTCTTATATTAATGTTACAATAGTCTTGCATCACAGTCTCATTGCAACTCTTGATTCTACTACAATGTGAAGGAAGGGTTCTACCATTGCATCATATGTTATAGCTTTGTGGTCATGGAATTTCATTTTGAATCCATGGTTATTTAAACTAGACCCTGGGAACTTGTAATACCAACTTCATCCTGGTTCAATGCATACTTCAGATCTTGGAAATACAGTTCCAACTTCTTCATTTGTTTCTCCATTTCTTCCATAGATGACCTTAATTTCATAACCCCTGTTAGTGTAGCGTCTCTTCTTAATTTGGACTATATTAGTTTCTTGTTTAAGCCTTCAATGGTAATATCACAGTCCTCCATTATGTTAGGGCTAATGGAATGGACTTCTTTCTTTGGACTGTAACTAGGTTTTTTCTTGGGAGTCTTTTTGGTTAGAGGAGAGAACCATGATTTCAACTGAAATTTTCCATTTGGGTATTTACTAGGAAATCCACTAATGTCTTGTAGTTCTATTAAAGGAGCCACTGTGGGGTTTTCAAAGTATTTATAGAGAGATATTTGCATCCTCCACATGAAATAGTAGTGGTATTGCATGATCTTGTATGATGAGTTTTATTCCCAGACGATGGATGCAAAGGGATAATCACAGGAGATGATGCAATATTCTTACTGTGAGAATCATGTTCCATTAATGACGTGAGAAACGATAGTATCGGTCCACTGTACATCAAAAATAGATCAGACAACGGCAAGCATTTAATAGTTTGAAATTTCCATTAATCATGGGAAAGCATAATATAGTGGTTTATGTGTAATTAACAAAATATGAATCTTTCCAACAATGTGTACAACACAAGCCTACAACAAAGGATGGGTTATTGAGCTAACTGATGCAGCTAGAATTTATTAATGGAAAATAGCATCCTTTGGTAAATGAGCATTGATAATCATTATAGGTTCGAACATTAATTTCAGAGCTATAGAGGACATATGGGTTTGTTCAACGCAAACCTAAAAAATGGATTCAATCTTTTCATCCTGGAAAAGATTGAGGAAAGATAATAATAGTTTGTTGAACAAAACAATTATAACAAAAAAAATATTGGTAGTTTATGTAGCTCTAGACTATTGCATTCTTTATCTATACCAGAGTCAATAGGATATATTACTGGTATGATAAAAAGTACCCCATTTATGTCGTTGTTGATGATGACCAATCACATATTGTATCATTTTCCTATAGAAAACCTACATCATTTGAAGGAAATCATTCCGTGGCATGGATACCCCATGACAATTGTGTGGCAGGAATTGGACATAGGTAAGATAAATTCAACGCGTTGCTAGCATATTATGAGCTATAACGCAAAGTATATAGCCAAGCAAAAGTGATTGATAACTCTTTAGAACATCATTTAAAACTCATAGGCTCTATCACTCATAAATAGAGTAGTTGGAAATAGTGACAAGTTACATGAAATAGGGAAACGGATATGGTTTTTGAAAATACTAAATAGTTATTGGAATAGACACTTTCAAAATCTCACAAAACCAGGAAAGGACTATGTATGTGTGTGCATGCATATTGTGTATATACATACACCCAATACTACAAACATCTTTCATTATTTTGTATTATATGAAATCAGCTGTCCAGTTGCAAGGAAGTATGGACATCATGATTCATGGAATATGCAATCCAATAACCCACCCCAACCATCCCCAGAAATATCAGTAGCTGAATCTTGAAACTAAATGAACAAAGTCAAAATGGCCCTCAATTATCATGGAAAAAATATGGAATGTAATCACATAATTCATCCTTTGGGATCTCTAGAAAGAAATAAACCATATTTTTAAGAAAAGCAGAATCCCCTCTGAAGTGTATCCCACTTATGCTTTTGATGATGGGTCTCTTACTGTAAGTAATAGGATTTAGGAATAGGCCCTAATGTGTGGATAAATATTTGAATGCAATATGACTCTTAAAACCTCTCTCTAGTCCATTCCTAAACACATCCTTCTACATTCCTTGTGGGATCATTCGTTCCTTTCTATATCTTAAGAAACAATATACAAGCTTCAACTGACCCAATGGTTACTGTGAAAATGGATTTTTTCATCCATATCTCAACTATATCGAAGACCTCATCATGGTGATATGAGTTATTCTTGCTCTCCATATAGGAATTGATGTCTTAATTGTAAAAGATATTGGTATGGAAGTAGTTCTTTCTACAAATTGACGATGAAGAAGTGTAGAATCTCAATGGAATAATCTTCAATTGACAAGCACTATCAATATTGTTTATGGTTGGATTGATGATTATTCATAGTGACATTTGAGCTCTTGTGAGGACATCCAATTGTCTATTTTCGGATCTTCAAGCAATGTAACAAGGTAAGAATGAAAAATAAGTTCCATGGGTAACAAGGTCTCTGCTTCTTTCATCACAAAGAGTAACATCTGAGACGTGTGCATACATGTTGATTTTCATGTGAAATCTACATTTATATTAAAAGTTGTGATAAAAGGTCATTGAATGTTGTTTGATTCGCCCAACTATTGTTTGATGCACACTTGGACAGACCTTTGGAATGTTTGTATTAATTAGCCAAACCATACCAGAGTGTGAGTGTCCCTAGGGAGTTGCTCTTGAGAAACAAGCTTTCAACCATTTGTATGAGCGACATAGATACATTAATGGTTAGCTACTTGGCTTCCATATGGACAAAAGAGAAGGAAGATAAGTTGGTGTCCATTACGTTGAATTGGTTTGATTCCTCTTTGAAAATTTTTATATGTTGATTAGCCAGTATTATACATCCAACTTCTAAAGAGTGCCTAACTAAAATAAAGACTAGTCTTGATTTTTCTAAAAGACTGAATGTGCAATAAATATCTAATATATGGAAATACCATCACAAACTGGAATTATAGTCAACAATTGCATACCTCAATTTTTTTTCGTTTTGCTTCAAACTTAGATGGCTTGAACTTAATGTAAATACGAAAGTGTGGGTGGATGATGTAGTGTTGAACTGCATATTTTTTATTTTGAAAATCTGGAATGTTGATACAATAATATTTACAATTGATTTTATTTCTCTTCTTCCATAATGTTTTTTGTATGCCTTTTCAAAATCATTTTTTATAAATAAGTCTTCCGAGACTAGGGAACTGACCCTTTCCATATCTTCCAAACAAATATGACATTGTCTAGTCTGAAGTGGCCTTTGATGATGCTTATTTGTTTAGGTCTAATAATATTAAGTAGGATGTACCTTAGTTGCAATGCAAGTGCTTTCTCCAATATATTGTACAAAATGTTTGTTGTGATAGGTCACCAACTGGTGGTTAGTTAACGACCTCCATATATGGGAATAGATTGAATAAGAAATATTTTGATCTACTTACCCTATAATTATTCAAGAACAATTTCCTTGTACAATAAAATAATATCAACTTTGGAAAAGTCTCATGTGGACTTACAAATCTTATACGAATGCCTATCAAGCCTGGGAGACTTATCATTTATCATTTCCATCTAGTTTGTAGTTTGTTGGTCCAAGATCAAAATTCAATCAAATAATATTTCATGATCATCAATATAAATTTACATGGCCACCCAACATTTCTCCATTGACCTCTATCTTTGTATCTATCCTTTTTTTATATCTAGGTTTTAGTCATACCTTTATTTATGCATTTTAATTTGTAATATTTTGGAGGTGCAAAACTTCATAGCTATGACAACAAATTTAATTTTTTAGGGTTCGTAATGCATGAAAAAATGAATGTTTTAGGTTTTTTTTATTAATTTAAATATGATTGTCGTTTTTCTGACATGTAAGGAGTGGCAGCTGTCGCCGGATAGCCTTCCAATACGACGACACTGCCACACTTCCGACATCTATCAACCGTCGGACTTTCTACTCGTCCAATAAATATCCGATGACAATTTCGTAGAACCGACGACTAACGTCTGACGAAGATGTTGGTCCTCCGTCGCACATTCGACAACAAATGGATATAAGACTTTGCCAATTTAATATTATATTCTGTTGAAAAAATGACAATGAGATTCAGAATGGGGTCGGAGAAATGATGACCAGGGCTCTCGACAAATCAACAAAACATTGATATAAGACTTCTCTAGAATAGGATGAAGCTATGTTGAAATGTCGACAGGGTTCGTAAAGGTGTTGAATAACCGACGAATTCCCATCATCGACAAAAAAAATGTTGTTGTCGAAAAATAGACACGTGACTGTCGAATGTCAGACATTACATATGTCAAATTTTAGGCTAAAATTTTGTTGTGGGTGATTTGGCTTTGCAACAGAATGAAAACTTTGGATACAGGACTATCAACAATTATCTTCCTCAACTAGAAGATCAACACTTTGAGGGAATACATCAAGAGGTTATTGCTACCTCTGACCTTTTCTCTCTTATTCAAAAGCTTAAAATAAAGAATCATAAATTAAAGGAGAAGGTAAAGGAATATGTCATTCTCGATATGTATATTAAGGGTGAGAATGAACTTTTAAAGACTCAGAGTTTGAAGTTGAGGATGAAAATTAAACAACTTCGAAAGTGCAATAGGAAACTTCTTTAGTAAGCAAAAACAATGAAACAATTGGCCAATAGACACATTATCCACAACAGAGTTCTGAAGAGGCAACTGAGAGAACAACAAGTTGAGGCTACTAGCAAAATGAATGTCCCAAAATCCAAAACAAAGCAGGAAAATGCGACCAATGTTAATGAAATACATGTTTCAAAAGAGGTCAATGTGAATCCACAACATAAGTTTAAGCATCCATCACCTACAAATCCTATGGTTATGAGAATGGTGAGGAGCATGACTCAAGGAAATTTCTTCTATCCAGGAGATAAGGTAAAGACAATATTCTCAAAGCAATCCAAGCCAATTATTATTAACTCAGATGAAGAATATAAGGAGGATGAACCTACACATAAGTTTAAGTCTGAAATTAGTGGCCTAGAAGAAGTGAAATTAGAAAATGAAAGTTTGAAAGTATGAAATGTTTGCCAAGAGATTGAGATTCAAAATTCAACTGCTAAAGGGGAAACTTCATATGACGCAGTCAGGAAACTCTGTTGTTTATAACCTAAGATTGAAAAACTCATTGTTGAGAGGTAGGTTCTAAATTAGTTAGTCATTAATGCTCAAGCTGAAAATCAGACTAAAATAGCCCGTATTGAAGACCTAGAAAGAAAATTACAGGAAGAAATGGATCATAACAATCAGGGTTTAAACCTCCTTGTCAAAGCAGCCATGATCTAACCTTAATTCTTATGCATTTTGCTTTGATAAGGACATGAAAGAATTTCATCCTAGCGCAGATGTCAGACCCTCATTTTGCTTCCTTTTCATCACCACAACCTTACCTTGTAGTTTGTTTTTCCTCTCCTATATGCTTATATCTCTTACCATTTGGTCATATTTTTCAACCTTTTTTCCACTTATAACACAATTCTCCTTCAACATGTAATAAGAGGTAAAAAAATGTTATATTTTGAATAAATTCTACACGTTTTAATGAATTGAAATTATTCTAGAATTAACTATTCTTGTGTTGAGAACCTTATAAGCAGATATCTGTTTCAGTACTCATTTCGGCACTAGTAAATGTTTAAGTCAAAATAGTCAAAGGAGCTTCAGGAGACACAAGCATGCATTTCTAGTAAAGAGATCAACCTCTAGCTCTCCCAAGTTGCAATTATGACAAGTAAGATCGACCCTAGTTCATGTGATGCAAAATTTTCAAAATGATAGTTCCAGGATCATAACGATTCTATTGCATTTTAGTAAGGAAACAACATAACCCCAATGGTCTTATCCTCATATGTTTTGCATTATGCGGATAAGACATACCATTTGTATATTGATTGAGCCTTTAATTCATCTGTTGTGATTTAGAAACTGAATTGTAATGATTTGTTTACCATTTTTGGGGGATTTGAACATCTATATATATGTTTGTATGTAATCTATGGCAGGGATACAGAGAAATATAGTACTGTTATGCTTTCAAATTCACCAGTCCCAGTAATAATTTGATGGCACTGTAATTTTGGAGATTAGATAATATAAGTTTGATTTCCTAATGTCTGGTGTTTTATTTTAATCTATAATATAACTTCCTAACAATTTCTTCACCAGACGGGAGGGCCCACCAACCTGGGAAGGCATTGCCTTGTACTGTATATTTGTTTAGTTAGTCACTACTCAATCTTGTTATGTTTGTATGCACTACACAGGTTTAGCTTTTGTAATTGTTTATCATATTTTTTTAACATTTTGTAACCAGCTCATCATTTGTTCTTGAATTGTGTAAAAAAATTCTTTCGGTAATTGTATAAATCTTGTTAGTAGAAATATCATTACATACCCTCTGTGTGTGTGAGCATTCTCAATTTCAATTTAAAGTTAATTCTTTGCTATGTTTGAATCGATAAGTTCTTGTGCGTAAATGAATTGGTATGTGACCTTTTTCCCATAGATTGCTATTTGAAGTTTTGCATACAGACTTATAGTTTTCACATATACTGTAAGTAGTAGATAGTATTATCACTATAGGAATTTCAGCTACATTTCATAGGCATGCTAATGTTGGTCTTTTTTATATGCAATGTTTCATTCTGGTTTTGCACTTGCTTATTTTTCATTGTCTTAGATATCATAGAGGGTCTAGAGTAGCTGTTCATTGACACATATTGCTTTCTGATATCATCACTTACCCCTTTGATCTAGTACTTTAGGTGTTGCATCATTAATCCTTCTTTGCATGACAATTGTATCATCACATTTGTGAGAATTGTAAAAACAATGTTTAGTTTAGTTGGCAAAAGATGCATGGTTAATCATTAGGACTATTGACTCTGTCCTTTCTTGTTTTACTTCTCAAAATTTGCAGGTAGTTTAGGTAGTAGTAATTTGGTTTTAGAATTGTGAGTAATCTTTAAGAATTGTTTAGTAGATGATATATTAGATCCATGTACATTGTTTATAAGCAGAATTTAGGTACCTTAGTCTACAAAACTATTAGAATTCATCATCTATTTATCATTTTAGTATTTTTGCTTTCCCTCATAGTTTGCAGGTAAAAATTCAGAACTTTGCATTCTCATTCTTGTTTAGGCTTTTACATTTAATATATTAGGTTACGAACTAGGAATTTGTAGGTAACCACTACTCTCAACATTCTGTTTCTTTTGAAGATAACTAATTAGGGTTCAATTACATCATTTAGTTGCACACTTTGTTAACATATCCTATTTGATAAGGCTCCTGAGTACCACCTTATGGGAGATGGTGCATATTCAGATTAGGAGTAGTTACAATGTTCAAGTTAACCCTAGAGACCAATATTTGCATTAACTTGTTCATGTCTAGATTTTGAATTTGTTATGTTGAGGTATTTGTTATTCCATTTCCATTTTTCTTTCTATTTGTTGGCCTTTCTATTTTTGGTTCTGTACTACTTTCAGTACTTGTACATACACATAGCGCCCGCTTATTTCATTTTTAAATTGTATCAGTATATAAATGTATATATATATCTTTCAACTATGCCTAGGTCATCACAAAGATTTTATAATTATGATACCATACCCAAAACAAAATTACACTTCTAGGTCCTCACATACTGATAAAGGAGGGAATTAAAGCTGCAAAATTGTTAACATTTGATGCATAGAGTAACATACATAGAGTAAATAGCCCGCATGGAGGGGTGAGGCTCAAAGCGAGTTCTTTGAGCCTCACCTCTCAAACCATACTAAGAAAGACACTCCACACCAATAGCACAATAGAATAAGAGAAGTAGAGGATGTCAAAAATCCTTGAATGCTTTATTGAGAAGGCATAGAGCCTTTTTATAACATTATTACAATGTGCCTTGGGGCAATACCATGGGTCAAAACCATGGGTTGTGAAATACCATGAATGAGAGAGGTACAATGTGCCTTGAAGCCATACCATGGAACAAAACCATGAGTTGTCAATTACCATGGATGAGAGAGGGTGGCCTATCCGTTTAATGCTTTTATGATGACTGAGAGCGTGTGGCCTCTCATTAAATGCTTTTATGACACATACATCCAAATTTAGACCATATCCCCCCTGAAATTCAGATCATTCTTCCCTGCTTAGAAAATGATGGTCCCCATAATTTCATACTAAAAAGAGACCCATGATTACAATGTGTCAATTGCTAATGAAGAGAAGGGTTTTCTGTGGTTAACCCATAACTGTGGGTTTTGTGTGGTTGACCCATAACCATAACTGTGGGTTTCGTGTGGTTGATCCCTAAACATGGGTTTAGTGTGGTTGACCCCTAACCATAATCGTGGGTTTTATGTGGTTGACCCATAACCATGGGTTCTATGTGGTTAACCCATAACCATGATTACAATAGGATTTCATAAAAGTAAAAAACTTGGTCTTTGGTGAAGTTGATATCTAGCTGCAAATCCATGCATATATTTTGATGCAGGTGATGAAATTGAATTCCATTGAAGACCCATTGGAGATATTGAAAAGACCTTTCCATCCATATAAAATATTTTCTATGTGGTGGCCTAATGAGTGATAAAATGGCTGTCGAAGCTCAAGGGATGCACGTGCACTGGTTTTCCAGACACATGTTGCTTCAATCGATGATATCTCTCAAACCAAAGATCCAAATGAAAACCCGCGAAATACCCATTTTATCTAACAAAAATATCTTTCCCATGAGTTGTGGTAGAGCCTCTTATATGTTCTATAGAGACCATGGTACTCATTTGAAGTTGTTGTATGTGATGTCGCACTATGTACAGACATAGGTTGCTTCAAACAAACATATCTCACAAACCAGGACGGTAAGTGAAAAACTAAAAAATACCCATTTTAGATGACGAAAATAAATATCAAATGATATATGGAGGAACCTTTGATATTTTTTGTGGAGTTAGTGGTACTTGTTTGAAGTTTCTGCATGTGAGGTCGCACTATGTACAGACATGTGCTGCTTCAAACAAGTATATCTCACAAACCAGGAAAGTAAACGAGAAACCGAAAAATACCCATTTTAGATGGAGAAAATATATTTCCAATGAGCTATGGAAGAGCCTCTAAAACTCTCTATGCAAGTTTCAACATCCGTTTGAAGTTTGTAGAGGATCACAAAGGATGCCAAGGGTTTGTAGAGCAAAATCAAATGTTGTAGAGATCACGGAACTTCCTCTTGAAACTTAGATATCCTATATTTCCTAACGACCAACTATGATGCTTACAGTGTATGGCTCAGCAATGGAATCTGATTGTGCCAAAAGGAGGCTGAAAATATCTGCAGATCTTTGAACCCGAACTATGCTCAAATCCTCATTCCCATGGAGAGTGTACCTGCTCTGATACCACTGATCTGGATCTTGGGGGCTGAGACCCGAAAGGCTTGGATGATAAGAGAGGAAGGAATTAAAGCTGCAAAATTGTTAACATTTGAAGCATAGAGCAACATACATAGAGTAAATAGCCCACATGGAGGAGTGAGGCTCAAAGAGAGTTCTTTGAGCCTCACCTCTCAAACCATACTAAGAAAAACACTCCGCACCAATAACACAATAGAATAAGAGAAGTAGAGGATGTCAAAAATCCTTGAATGCTTTATTGAGAAGGCATAGAGCCTTTTTATAACATTATTACAATGTGCCTTGGGGCAATACCATGGGTCAAAACCATGGGTTGTGAAATACCATGAATGAGAGAGGTACAATGTGCCTTGAAGCCATACCATGGAACAAAACCATGAGTTGTCAATTACCATGGATGAGAGAGGGTGGCCTATCGGTTTAATGCTTTTATGATGACTGAGAGCGTGTGGCCTCTCATTAAATGCTTTTATGACACATACATCCAAATTTAGACCATATCCCCCTTGAAATTCAGATTACATACCTCTAGGAACTAGGGATAAGTAGGATAGTTGTCTATACCACTTACCATTTCAGTATGGCTCCCCCTGAAGGTCTGGAAATACCCAAACATACATTGCTCTTTGCGGATGGATATCATAGATGTGCTTTTATCACTGCTATTTATAAACAGTTAATAAAGTATTTTAGTAATTAGTTAAAAAAGGTTAATGTCAGTGCACTTGGGTTTTGAGTTGGAGCAAATGTGCAAAGAATATGATCTTGATTTCAGGAGGCTGGGAAATCATGACATTTTTTCTCTTTTAAAGCATTCTGCATTGCTAGAGTTCCAGATTTATACAGACTTGCCGAATTCCATCCAAGGTCGCCGCATGGAGAGTCTGAAGTGTCCAATCAAAGCTTAATGAATTAGAACATCAGATATTTCAGAATTTTCTCTAGGTTCTACTGACTACTGTAGTTTTATTGGATATATGATCGATTCAGATTTGCAGATTTAGATTATGTGTAAGAAACTAAGTATTGTGCAACTCTTTCTTTTTTTCAGATGAAATTGAAATCTAATTGGTGTTAATGTTTGTATTTTCCTCGATATGTTGGAAAACTGGATAAAGGAGCATCCAGAGGCATGCATCAGTTTCAATCAGGATGCTGGCACTTCCGTGTTCAAAGAATCAGCTTTGTATCATGATTACCATGGCTTGGAAGCTTTCAAGAAGGTAATATTAAAAGATTGCAAGCCAAATACAATTTTCTAGCACTTCCGTGTTCAGAGAATTGGCGTTGTATCATAATAAACTTGGGGTCGTAGGTGAGATGAAAAGGGTTTAATAAACTTGTTTGAGCAATTATGAACTAAATTGTTGCCCAAAGGCTAATAATTGACATTATACAATAAAGAGCTCTTAATTTTTTGAAAGACAGAAACGAGGCATGATCCAAGGCCATTTCCCCAAGTAGCATCAGGCAAAGAATTGCTAATTCCACAGTAACTTTGAAAATCACAGTTGTTGTAACTTCTCCTAAAGTTTCCTGGAAATTAAAATTTATTAACGTCGTCTTCATCTTCTAGGTTGTTGCAAAAGGACCAGCCTTGATTGTCGCGTCACTAATGTAACTCTGAAAATGATGGCATGGTCAAACACAAAAGCCTCCATAATCTTTTTGGCACACTAGCCCTTGACATCATCTTCCTTCAAGAAACCATGACTGGATCTTATCCTGCTATCTTGTCTTTCTCAAAAGAGGCATGATCCAAGGCCATTTCCCCAAGTAGCATCAGGCAAAGAATTGCTAATTCCACAGTAACTTTGAAAATCACGGTTGTTGTAACTTCTCCTAAAGTTTCCTGGAAATTAAAATTTATTAATGTCGTCTTCATCTTCTAGGTTGTTGCAAAAGGACCAGCCTTGATTGTTGCGTCACTAATGTAACTCTGAAAATGATGGCATGGTCAAACACAAAAGCCTCCGTAATATTTTTGGCACACTAGCCCCTGACATCATCTTCCTTCAAGAAACCATGACTGGATCTTATCCTGCTATCTTGTCTTTCTCAAAGCTGCGTCCGAGATGGGAATATTGTGCGATAAGTGCCTCCGGACTCTCTAGGGGTCTACTTGCAGCCTAGAACCCACGTTGTCTCAGGGTCAAAGCTTTCAAAACAGTTGCTGGGATACTACTTAAAGCCCAGGTTCGGGGCACTCCAATGGGGTTCTCTCTGCTCAACTGCTATGGGCCCTACAATAACAGGGAATATTTCTAGGATTTGGTTGTTAAAGGGGGATTACTAAACCTATCTAACCTGATCCTAGCAGGCGACCTAAACCTTACCTTAAACAGCTCTGAAGTCTGGAGGGACAAGGCTCGTTTAGATCCACTTGGTCCCTTTTTCACCCACATGTTCTCCTCTCATCAGCTTATTGACATTGCTCCTTTAGCAACCGGTCCTACTTGGTGTAATGGTCGTTCGGGTGTTGATGGAATAAGAAAGCGTCTTGATAGATTCTTACTTTCCTCTAATTTGTTAGAGCACTTGCCTTTATACAGATCCTGGACCCATCCATTGACTATTTCAGATCATTACTCGGTTATTCTGGAATGGAAGGAGGCTTCCGCGCCAAAAAACTTTCCATTTAAGTTCAACCACTCTTAGCTTGCTTTTGAGGACTTTGGGGAGATGATCAGGAAAGAGTGGCTCCTCCCTACCCCTGACTCGGCCTCCTCAGGAATGGAGTCTTTCTCCAGAAAGCTCAGATTATTGAAAAAGAAGATAAAAGATTGGACACATCACAAAACCACCGAGTTGAAGAACAAGAGCTCACTATATGAGACTAAAATTCACACTCTTCTTTCCTCCTCCACTTCGGGCATTCTCTCTGGTGATAATCTCTCCATCTTAAACTCTCTCCAATCAGAGCTTAAAAAACTGAGAGACCATGAGATCCTCACTGCTAAACTCACGAGTAGGATGATTTGGGCCTCTTTGGGTGAATCAAACACAAAAATTTTCCATGCTGTGGAAACAACCAGGAAAAACCATAATGCGATCTGGAGTTTAGAGGATGAGAGGGGCAATTTGGTCGATCATGATCAAGGCTTAAAGGAGCTAGGAGTTATACATTTCAAGAAGATTTTCAGTGATGATAATCTCTCCTCCATCTCTGCACAGATGAAGATCATCAGACTCTTTCCATCCTTTCTCTCTCCAGAGGATCGGGCTTCCTTTACATCCAATGTATCTTTAAAAGAAGTGGAAACAACCCTCAAGTCTTTCAAGAAAGAAAAAGCGCCTGGGCCTGATGGCTTTCCTGTGGAATTCTTTCTTGCCTTTTTTGACTTGCTGGGGGAGGAACTGGTGAATTTGGTGGAAGATGCACGTTTATCAGGAAGAGTCCTTCCCTCACTAAACTCGACCTTCATCACTCTTATACCTAAATCAGACAAACCTTCTACCTTTGCTGATTTTCGTCCTATCTCCCTTTGCAACCTGATATACAAGCTAATAGCAAAGGTTGCTGCCCTCTGGCTCAAGCCCTTTCTGGACCTTTATAGAACCCCACAGCAGTTTGGGTTCCTAAAAAACCAACAAATCACGGAACCTATAGCCATTACTCAAGAAGCCCTTCACTCTATCAGATCCAGAAATAAAAGTGCTCTCGTCCTCAAGCTAGATCTCACAAAAGCTTTCGACAGAGTTAATTGGACTTTCACCAGGCTTATCCTTTTGCAAATAGGCTTGCCATTAGAAGGTGTAAATTGGATTATGGGCTGCTTATCCCCGGTTAACTTTGCTCTGCTTATAAATGGCTCCCCCTCGCATTTCTTCACGGCTTCTAGAGGCATCAGGCAAGGGTGCCCTCTCTCGCCTCTACTTTTCATTCTTGTGATCGAAGGCCTCAGCCTACTTTTAGAGGATGCCCACATAAATGGGCTGGTAAAAGGGGTCAAAATATCCAAAGAACTCTCTCTCACCCACCTGCTTTTTGTTGACGATGTGATCCTTTTTGGGACTGGCACCTATGAAGAATGGATAGCTCTCAAGGTTCTTTTGGACACTTCCTGCGAAGCTTCTGGAATGCTAATAAATGCAGAAAAGTCTTGTTTCCTCATTAACAATATTGATGATGGATTGATCTCCAGAATTACTTGTTCCTTGCCTTACAAGACCCAGCCTTTGTCTTCTGGATTTAAATATCTCAGTTATTTCATAAAACCCTTGGGCTACCTAGTAAAAGACTGGTTATGGCTATTAAAAAAGTTTGAGCTCAAGATTTCTCATTGGACCCTCAGACTTCTTTCATTGGGGGGAAGGCTGGTACTCATAAAAGTTGTTCTTACCAGCATCTCGGTGTTCTGGATGGTGTTATTCCCCATCCCTAAATCCATTCTAGGGAAGCTAAAAAGTCTGATTTTTGACTTTCTTTGGGGCTCAAAGGAAAATATGAAAAAGTTTCACCTGGTTGACTGGTCTTCCTTATCTAAACCCACAGCTCAGGGGGGTTGGGGTATAAAAAACCTCGATTGGTTCAGTATCTCTTTAAGGTTAAAAACTTTCTGGCATGTCCTCTGCAGCAATGGTATATGGTTCAAATTAATTACAGCAAAATACCTAAAGAAAAACACAGTGCTGTATTGGATTCGCAGAAAGGAGTTCTCTGTCATAAGTGTTTCAATTTTATGGAAAGGCTTCTTAGATATCATCTCCTGGTTGGGATGCGGACTACTCTGGATGGTAGGAGATGGAAAAAACATCAGAGTAGGATTGGACCCAATTGCTGGCATGGATAGCAGCTTTACACTGCCAAAGGAACTCCGTGACTACCTGGAGGACTATGGAATCACCTCGCTGGCTCAGGCAAAGAATCTCTCCCCGGAATCCCCTTCGTACTGGCTCAATGATACGGATCTGGACCTAGGAGGTGATTGGTACCATATATGGAATGATTATATAAGGGGGCTCGAGTAAGGGATAATTAGACTCGGGTCGGTACTAGACTGTATGCTGTGGTCTTGCAAAAATTTTACAGGAACTATTTTGGCCGCGATAGCTTATGATTGTATAGCTGACATCCACTTGGATACATAGAGGGAGGTGTATCCCATACATCGGGCTCTTTGGAAGCTCAAAATCCTGGAAAAACTACGCTGTTTCATTTGGCTTCTTACAAAAAATAAAGTATTAACATGGGAACAGTTAAAAAAACGGTGTTTTCAGGGACCCAGTCTCTGCTATCTATGTAAGGAATTCAAAGAGACGACCCAACATCTTTTCATGGACTGTAACTACAGAAAAAATGCCTTCGCAGCTGTTTTTGATCATTTTGGTTCACGGTCCCTTCATAAAAATACTGTGGGTTTCTCTGTTCTACAGTATCTGGATCGCTGGTTTCGTGTGCGTTCATCGAAATCTCCCCATCTATATCTGCCTTTATTTATTTTCTGGGCCATATGGAAACAACGAAATAAGTGTATTTTTGAAGGGGCCACTCCATCGGTTTATGGGATTCTGAAACAAGTTGATTTTCTCTATCACTCCTTTTCGGTACTTGTCAAGAAATTTGAACATAGAATTATTGGCATGGCACCTTTGTTACATTTCCCCTGTGGTTTTGTGGATGGTGCAGCTGCCAAGAACAAAGGAGGGGCGGGCTTTGTATTACACCTCAACAGCTCTCATTGCATCCATTTCTCCATGGGATGCGACAGATGCACAAATACAAAAGCTGAAATGATGGCTTTATGGGGCCTCCTCACGGTTACAAAGATCATGGGGATCCCCCTTCACTCCATTCATGGTGATTCCCTAGTCATCATTTCATGGGATACTGGCAAGAACTCTCTGAACCTACCACATCTGAGTCATTGGGGTGATGATATTAGAGATCTTCTTCAAAATTTTCCTGAATTGATCGTGAAACACATATACCGTGAGCATAACCAGATTGCTGACATTCTATCTAAAAATGCTCTCCTACTTGATTCAGGTCAGGGGACTTACAAAGAAATCCTGAATGAAATTTCCATTGTTCATTGTAATTTTTAGTTATTCTAGTTGTGCTATGTTCTCTTTCTAGCACACTCTCTATTTGTTTTGAATTAGGAGCTCAACAATACCATGTAGAGATGATCAGCTATCTATTATGCTCACGTTATAATGATGTTTCCAAACTTTCTGGAATTAGAAAATATCTGACCTGTTTACACAGGAGTGATGATAAAGCTTGCTTACTCAACAGGCCTGTGCCATGTCAGCTATGATTTGATGACAGAGATATGTCCATGTCTAGAGGATCAACTCTTTGCTTGAGTTTTCTTTCATGTTGTAATGATCTCTTGATCGATTGTATATGATGATATTTGATTCAATAGAATAACAAGATCTGATATTTTTTTTGTTGAAAAAAAAAAACTCTGAAAATGACGATTGTTGTAACTCTCCTCAAGTTTCTTGGAAATTAAAATTTCGTAACGTTATCTTCATCTTCTAGGTTGTTGCAAAAGGACAAGCCTTGATTGTCGCATCACTAATGTGAAGGATGTGCATTGTGAAGGATGGTGCCCATTGTCACACATTGTTGCAAAACGACAAGCCTTGATTGTCGCATCACTAATGTGAAGGATGTGCATTGTGAAGGATGGTGCCCATTGTCACATATTGTTGCAAAAGGACAAGCCTTGATTGTCGCATCACTAATGTGAAGGATGTGCATTGTGAAGGATGGTGCCGTCATTGTCACATATAGTTTAGACTACAATACTCGTTTGGTTTGTTTTATTTTTCAATAAGATGCATATGCTTACCAAATGAGAAAAGTTGAAAACCTCGGTACATATACTTAATTGGAAGCACCCTCGCTTCTATAAATTATAGTACCTCGGCCGATCCCTTCTCAACAGTTAATTTCGAATAGCGAATCCGTTTCTTCTCAAATGGCAATCAAAATGCAGAGAGCATGGAGATATGATGTGTTTTTGAGCTTCAGAGGCTCATATGTCAGGAAAGGCTTCGTATATCATCTCTACAGAGCCCTCACGGCTGGAAACAAAATCCATGTTTTCCATGACGCCCATCAATTGAAGAAAGGGGATGATATTAATGCAACATTAAAGCACACCATTGAATGCAGCCGAATTAGGATTCCTATTTTGTCCCCAGATTATGCATCCTCTGTGTGGTGCCTCAAGGAAGTCCACCTAATTGTAACACAGGTGCGGGGGAGGGCCATCCCTCTCTTTTACAAAATGGCTCCTTGGAAGGTGCGTCACCCAGAGTGACATGGAAGCCCCTTTGCCCAGGCATTCCAACACCATGAGAGTAATGGAATTCCCAAAGCAGAAGATATTGAAAGATGGAAAGCTACTCTGTTTAAAGTGTCAAATCTCTCAGGCTGGACACTCGAAGACACAAATGGGTGAGTTCACTAAATTTGTTTCAGAGTCTGTTTGTTTGACTGATGTTTCAAAAAATGGAAAGCTGTTTGTTTGATTGCTGTTATAAAATATGAACTGCTGTTTGTTTGATTATGGTGGGTTGATTAAATTAGAGTAGTTAGGTTCTTTAAGCTCGAGTCTCTATTTATTTGTTTGATCCATCTATGTTCTCAAGCTGTACATATACGAAGGGGCTTTGGTAAAGCACGTGGTTCAAGAGGTAGCTGAACACTGCAAAAGAAAGTGCTGCCAGGATTAATTTAGTTTTAGTTGACTTTGGCAACTATGTATGTTTGAATGTTGTATGAAATAAGGAAAAAAAATATGTTGAAGTCATGTAAGAAATATGGAGAACTCTCTAGCTTCAATGCTAAGCGTTTTCTTTGGACAATTATGTATCGTTTGATTTTTATCCACGGTAAAAAAAAATTATAACTATATTATAACTATTTTTATCATCACGTGTTTTCAGGTATTTCTTGTTTTTGAGGTAGTGGGGTCCATCAAAAGTACGCAGTGTGGGTACTCGTTGGATGTGGAATTAAATTTCGTATCCAACGAGCTCTCCCGTTTGAAATTTGAGTAAAAAACGGGGAGATATGTCGAAAATATGAAAAAAAAAGTTTTCTTTTATGACAAATATGTCAATTCAACCATTATATTTGACTCATTTTATTGAAATTCTATTGGTTCGTGAATTCCAAATCACAAAATTTATTGTTGGAGATCACATCATATACTCAAATACTCAAGTGACTTGTAAGTTGTGAGATCACGTGACTTGGTGAACAATAAGATGACAGATGAAAAATCAAGGTGGCAAGTGGCATAATCTCATACCAAGATTTAATGAAGTTGGTGAATCAATAATGCATGCTAATGCCATTAAATGATTTGAAAGTGAACATCAAATCATGAGTCGCAATCCTGACTCACCAACTTGAACTTGGAACTAGGCATCCTAGTGGCTCACCATGGTCCGTGTCGATTGGGATTGAGATCCTCATCCATGATCCGACTATTCAAGGGAACTTGGGAAGACTTTGAATCCTGAATCTCCCATAGTCCACTGAATCCCTAGATAGACAAATTTTGTAGCTGCCCTTTTGTTACAAATTTACAGAGGCTTAATCAATTTTATTATTCAAATGCTGGAAATGAAACTAATTTTTTTTGGCATGGTAAAATTTCTTCTAGCCTTTAAAATGGCCTTTGAAGGGATCTGAAGGCTTCAAATTTGAAGTGAAGTATCCAATATGACGTCAACAGTCATGCATGCTTGATTCTTATCAATAACTATTATAATGCTTTATTGTCTGATTTATCATGAAAATCTGGTGCTTCCTTTTTTATATCTCATTCTACGGGAAAGCACGTGTATCATTAATTTTGTTTTTAATCCTTTTTTAAGAAAAAGTACATCATTATTTTCTAAGGAGCCTGTAGCCTTGAGGCTGGCATCCTTGCCCATGCGTCGAAGGCGTTTTTTTTCTTTATGACATATGGTGACTGGTCCCATTCCTCGTCTTCCAAGTCAATAAAAAAATGCCATGTGTCTGTAGCCAAATCTGTTATCCGCCATTCGATTATTGTTTTCGCTGCTGCTTTACCAGTGTCTGCCTATCTTCACCGCTACTTAACCGGTGCTGTTCGCCGTTCAGTTGTCTCGGGCAAAATTTGTTAGCATTTCTGCAGATATCCAATCCTCAAGAGAGGAAATCCCGACCAACCAGAACTTCCAGGATGTTGGACTTCCTGCAGCTCTAACTTCGACAACGGCGACCTAAGGGAGATTGGTCGCGGAACCGCTGCTCAGTTGGGCAAATATATAGTGCATCTTGTTTATCACAGGGATCGACGACTGGCCGAAACTAGGGTTTGTATTGTCCAAATCTGGTTGTCCACCTCTGCCATGTCTTTTCGCTTCCTGTGTTGGCCATGAACCTAAGGCGTCGAAGCAACCTCACGGAACGCTGTGTTCTGTTTGGCTTTGGGACTTTCTTGGAAGCATTCTGCTCTTATTCTTAATCAAGGGTTCGACCCTATTTTCGGTGAAAGCCTTAGACCTATCTATTCTCACCGCCGCTGTTCCTGGGACGTGGACACGGGACTCGAATAATTTATCTTGGTTGGACCAATGGCTGAATCTGCCCTACCGCAGAGAAGATCCCCCTTACTCCAACAAAAGATATGGTGGATTCCATAAGGTTTACTTCTTCATCACCGTTCAGCAGGATCAACAAGTATGGAAAATACAACAATTCCACTCCTTTTGCCCTACGATGTCCCTTTACTGGGTAAAATGTTAGGAAGTGTTATAGAGTGAGACCGAAAAATAACAAATTCTATAGATGCATCATCGCTCTCTGGTTATTTTTTTTTTTTTATAATTACAAGAACAAATTCTGAAGACACATCATTGCTCTCTAGCTTTTCTACAAGTTTTTATAATTACAAGAATTTACGGGTGCATGTAGAATGCCATTTATCCATATATGTACCAATACACTTCTAGGTCAACCGTCAACTAATGCTCCATTGCCATAATGCTAAAGTTAATTCCAACAAATCAGTCTTCAGGAAGTAGCACTAAGTAAATCTCTGGATTGCACCTGTCTCCCCTGCTCCGTCTGTGTAAGCGTGTATAATTGGGTCTGGTAGTTAAATTTGAAAGAATTTTGGTCTTTGTACTGGAATCTTTTAAGATTTCTGTTATAAATAAACAGATCAAACATGAAAAAATGAATAAAGGCAAACATTTATGCATCTTGCATTTTCTAAGTACGGTTCATCCACCATAGCCTTCAGCTCTCTATGTACCTGCATTGGAAACATGCTGCAAATATATCCGATTTCATGCATTGGAGTTGCATGTTGCAAATATCTCCAATTTCTCTCGATATTTCCGGTTTTTTCCCGAGTTTTTCCGGTTACCCATTTGTCCGCTATGTTCATAATTCTTTACCTATTTCTCTCGATATTTCCTTCCGGTTTTTCCCGAGTTTTTTCGGTTCCCCATTTTTTCGATATGTTCATAATTCTTTAGTTTTAAGTTTATTTTTTCCCATATTTTCCGACAATTTCCAATATTTTCCCCGATGTTTCAGATAAATTTCTTTCCATACCCATCCCCCTTGCAACATATACACTTGCCGATGCATAAGGGCAAAAATACAGTCAAATATATAGAAATGATCATCTGATTTTCGTTCATAATACATTCAACACGATGTTTGCAACATATACACTTGCCGATGCATAAGGGCAAAAATACAGTCCAATATATAGAAATGATCATCTGATTTTCATTCATAATACATTCAAATTTCTCTTTGGTTTCATGGTGGAAGAGCATCCATTTTTACAAAATCAAACGAGAGTCTCACATTGTAACGAGGCAGTTGAAATTTTCATAGCCAACCACGACTTTGTTTCTGACGAAGATCAAAAGGCTCCATTTCTATAAACACTTATCTACCAAAATTCTGAATCAAACTAATAAATAAACCCATTTTTTGAATCAAGCTGATAAATAGATTCATTTTATAAAAACCAGGAGCTATCACTTGCTATTATCGTGGAGTTCTGGCACACATGTGATCGTGCGCCAAGCCAAGGACAACCTCACAAGACCCAAGAAGCAACATGAGTCCAAAAATGCCCAGGAGCAGTCAAAATGTAATACCTCCCAGACAATGGTATGTTTATATGCGTTACGACTCGTATTATCAGTTCAATGTCTTCGCAACCACTTTGAGATCGCACGACTGACACAAACGACGGGATCTCACCCACCAACGGCACATTAAAGGCTCATCAAGGATTCATTACCTCCAAGAATTCGAATTTTGGCTCTTTACACACTTGGTTGACTTAAATGACCTCTTTCGTGTACCTTGGAACTAGATCACGGATCACTGGGTTGACATTGGGATCTTGTTATTTCTTGGCCACCTCTTATTAAGCCATGTGCATGCTTATTAACAAGGAAAAAATTAGAGCAAGATTATGCTTCTGGAACTTTCTTGAGCTCCCTTGTAGCTCACCATTTCCCTCTTGTCTAGCATTCACCATGCTCTCTTGCCACCTTCCTCCATGGGGCACGCGTTTTTCTCATTTGTTCTTCAAGCCACTTGACATCTAGTGTGGATTAAATAGACCTCCTTTAGAGGGATTGTTTGCCTCCATTTGGAGCTCACATCTCCAGAGTGTTGTACATGCTTGACCATATGGCAATAAAAGAAGTGGTTTGGTATCTATTGGTTGTTGGAGTTTGCATTCCTACCCTGTTGCCTTGTTTTGTGTAATTTTGTTTTTATTTTCTTTGTTTTGTTTTATTTTACTAACAACCATTTTCAAAATCACTTGAAGTACTCACCCACCTATAATAGAGGCACCTAATATTAAGGTCTTGCTGCAGCCTACATGGCTTTGCCCTACTCAAGTGGAAAGGATACACCCTTGTGCAATCCTTTTCACAACACTTGCACACCAACACTAAAGCAACAACATAAAAGTTGTCCAAATCAAACATAAAATCACTATTTCACCCTCACAAACAAGAAAAATCACTTCTATTATCTCTATTGAGAAACAAAAAGACCTTGAATTTGATTACTTTGTCTTTATAGGATTTAATGTTATATAGCCTACAAATGGGTGTCGGAGTGTCTTTATCAGTAATCTTGTCTTTTCTCCTTTGGCGATTTTTTGCTGGAATGTGGAAACTGCAAATTGACAATCAAAACTTAAATGAGAATAGGGTTATTTTTGGTATGCAAGGCTTTTGACCATTGTCACAATTATCTACAGTTTTGAAATGATAGGTTTTTTACCTAAAACCCTATACAATTTTTTGAGGGAAAGCAAGGCTTTCTAACCGTTAGTATTTTGAAAACTTTGTGTTTTTAAAATCTTCAATACTTTTCAAGTGCATGTTGCATTTAGAAGTTTTTAAAATTTTCAGTACTTCTCAAGTTAATATTGTTTTTGGAAGAGGTTTTTTTAAGCAGAAATGAGAAAATTTTGTATTAAATGAAAAGTTCAAAAGGTTTTCATAATTGTTTCTAATTCATCTTTTGTTCAAAATTCAGGAGTGCTGCTATTGACAATTTGGCTTACAATTTGGCTTACGTAAAGCCTTACATATTGTCCAAGCAAAAATAAATCTTAAAAGACATCAACATATTTAAATATTTTTGCTACCGTATCTTAATTATGCATTATTTTTTCTTCCTACAATTGATAACAAAATGGAAGAATCTATGCTCTTTGCTGGCTTAGAATGTCTTTCAACAATATCTTCTTCCATAGGCGTTGCTCGATCTCGTCCAAAGGATCCAACTAATACAGCCACAAATGTAGAATTCCTCGGAGCCTCAAACCTAGGGTTTTGCTCTAGCTCCATATGCAAAACTTTCTCCTGTAACACTTTAATCATGTTTTCTTCTTCTTCCAACTTCTCCCTACTATTTTCTTTCCCTACTTCCAAAATAACGAATTTCCCTTTTTTCTTTTCTAGTTGAGCCTAAGTTCATCCTAACCATTTGTCTTCTCATAGATTTTAAATTCCTAGCATAATTTTGTTCTCATTCATTTCTTCAAGTTTCCCACTTCACATAGCAAAAGATGCATTCTTTTGCTTGGTCATTGCAATGACGTTCACATCATCGAATTAAGTTTCAAAGAGTGGAGAGATCACATGCCACACATCAGTTTGGATGGTCATAATGATTAGCCATAATGCCAATTTTTGAGTATCTCCTCAAATCAAAGACTCGAAAAGCTTTTAACTGCTCATAATGAGAATTACTGCTATGCAAGATAGGGATCTGATGATAGCCAAGAAATGATTCCTATCTACCAATGCACTTAATCAACCAACAGTTGTGATAAAATTTCCAGGTTATAGCAAAGGAATATCTTAGGATACTCCCATCTATGAGACTTTTGAAAATCCGTCTAGAGGCATCACTGAGACTCAACATCCCGAGTCTGTATCCTCCAATCCCTAAAGGATTCCTTAAGATAAGAAATTAGAAAGTTTCACTTATGAAAGAATGGACGTTATTAGCATTCAATACCTGAACTTGTTAACCACCCACATAGTGATTCCAAATATCAATGCACTTGAATAAATGCAACCAATAGCTAATTTCAAATTTTCATTTGGCGACCCAAAAGCAGATAGTGCAAAGAATTCGAAACGCTTGAGAAGGAGCTGTGATGTCCTTTTGCCGGGCAAAATTGTTAGGAGTAGGAGTGTTACATAGCGAGACCGAAAATAACAAATTCTGTAGGTACATCATTGCTCTCTAGTTATTTTCTATTTTTTTTTTTAAATTACAAGAACAAATTCTGTAGATACATCATTGCTCTCTGGCTCTTCTAGAAGTTTTTATAGTTACAAGAATTTACAAATGCTTGTAGAATTCAGTTTATCCATTTATGTACCAATATGCTTCTAGGTCAACTAATGCACCATTGCCATACTGCTAAAACAAATCAGTCTTCAGGAAGTAGCACTAAGCAAATTTTGTAGCTGCACACGTCTCCCTTTCCCCTGCTCCGTTTGTGTGAGCATGTGTAATTGTGTCTAGTAGCTATATTTGAAAGAATTTTGGTCTTTGTACTGGAGACTTTTAAGAATTCTCTTAAGGATAAATTCCATAATGGTCTTTTTGAACTCTTTGTTTTGTGATGTTTTCTTACAAAAATATTAAATTGTTTTAGATTATTCAGTTTATAAAAAATTAATCTATTTGTATGTATATATATATTTGTGTGTGTCTATATAGGCAATGATTTTGAAAATTATTTTTGTTTTCATATATTGCCAAATTCCAATGAATATAGCCCATTTGTGCATTCACATCCTCGTAAATATTATATGGATTGAATTACCTTTCTCCTTAAATCCTCCATCTCAATTAACAGATTGCATATCTTTGAGAATGTTTACATGCAATTCTAAGTTCTAATGCATATGTGTCGAGCATTCCTTTAGATTTTGTGAAGTTAAAATTTTTGACATTTTGTTTTGAAAATATGGTTAAAATTTAAAATTTAAACGCTTGTTTTGTGCCTTTTTGCAGGAAAATAATCCCACATCCCCAAGATTGAGCCTTACCAGAACTTATTTTTCTCTTGCCAACCAGTCGAAAGTTGGATCCTCGACTTCTAGACTTAGAAAAGGATCCATCCTATTGCCTGATGTTTTTCTATGCTCTAGTCCTGTTGCAGATGTTAATGCTCTTTGGATATCTTTGCCTGGAAAGCTTGACACCTAGAAAGGGGAAGACGGGGGAAGACGACTTTTGCCACAATTGTAAGATTTTTTGCCTGGGTTTGACATCATCGGGAATTTTCCAGGGTTAAGTTTTTCATTTTTAGCTTTCTGATGAGTTGGGACTCCTTTTTTCCTCTTTTGCTTTAGGGTTTTTGAGAAATAATTTGTACGATTCTGCTGTTGTTTACTATGAATATGTGGTAGTGGCTATAAAATTTATTAGCTTGCCGAGGATCTGGAATGTAACGTACCAGCGTAGATCCAAATCCTAGGCTCTATCAAGCACCCAGATGGATCAAATGTCTCGATGTACAAACCTCTTCTTAGGTATCCATTGATTTGATTCAAACTAAAAGACAATTTTTTTTTTTAATTTAAGGTCCACAAATAATAATTTTAATATTAATATTTAATATTATTTATGACTAACATATAATATTTATTATTATTTTTTATTTTGTTAGGAATGAACATTACAACATTTCCCCATACATGGTTTTAAAACCATATGCAAGGCCCTCCTACAACCATGGGTTGTTTAGGAGGCCTTGCACATGGTCTTAAAACCATTTGCAAGGCCCTCCTGAACCATGTACAATAAAACCTACTTAATTTTATGAGTGTTAACTTAGCACAGGCACAAGTAAATTGGTGGCTAGTATAATCAACTACTTAATTTTATGAGTGTTAACTTGTAACTGACAATCCTTCATAGAATTAGAATATACTAAACAAAACTAGCACACTGACAAGTAAATTGGTAAGTGAATATCAATAGGTACAACCAACTACTTTATACAAGGGATCAAATGGTTGAGAGATCACGATGGAAATGAAGATAGTTTGGAATTTTAAATGGGTTCAGCTCTAAGTTATCCAAGCTTAGGTACATGTTATCACCAACAATTTTTTATGTTATTCATTTATCAACTATCACATATTTTTTTTATCTCACATTCTTCTAGGTATCTGCCATGAACTCTAGGTTAAATCCATTCATCAGCTCTGATCCATGCATGGCTACCAATTATCCATTTTTTGTCAATCTCCATAGTATACTTGTCTTATCCTAGTCAATGGATAAAAAAGTATAGGCTATAGTCCACTTCAAATCTCAAATAAAAATGTCTAAAAACAGAAATATAACCACAACACAAATACTATTTAATAAATAAAAAACAAATATTAATATAAAAAAACATAAACAAATTGTTATCAATTTCTTTAACAATAACTACCATTTAACTTAATAATATGCATTTATACACAACTACTATCATTTAACTTAAACTTATTTAAACAAATATCCTTTAACTTAACTTATTTAAATTTTAACTTAAACTTATTTAAATCTTAATAAAATACATTTATACACAACAACTATATTCTGACCACTTCCTCGCTCCCTGGTGCCGACTCACTTTGTGAACTGGTCCAGATATAACAAAATTATGGCAGAGCTTTGCATAACCAGTCCCACTGATCTGATCTGTCGAGCTTGACTGACCAGCTGACTTGGTATTTTCTCTTAATTTCCTGTACTAATTAATGACCACGCCAATGACATCATACTCACTTACCGTCGTTCGAGAAGTAGACTGAGCCCACGTTATATCAATAACCGTTGTTAAATCGCCTGGCTTTATCTGCTCATTCTTCCTCTATAAATTCCTCGGCCTGTTTGCATATTGAATCACAAAAAGAAAACATTATCATACTATATAACTCATGTTTCTGTCTATTAGTTCTCTCTGTATTCATTCGAAACGCGGATGGAAGGCGTGACAAGAACATGTCAATGGTGTTGGATATTGTTTATATTGTTGCTTGGCATTCAGCAGCTTAATGGACAATCTGATGCGTTTATTTATGGTCTCTGCAACGTAAACAAATACATCAATGGCACTGATTATGAGAGCAACGTCATTCATCACAGCCCCGATAGGTGGATTCATCACATATTCATATGGCGCAGTCAACGGCCTTCTGCAATGCAGGGGTGATGTCTCAGAGCAGGCCTACCAAAATTGTTCCATTGCAGCCTCACAGCTGGCTTATCAAGACTGCCCCAATGCCATTGGTGCTCAAATTCAGTTAGATTTGTGCTTCATTCGCTATGAGAATTACACGTTTGCCTCTGCTCTAGATACCACCGTTGCCCAAGCTCTTGTGAATGTTAATAACAACAACGATATTCAAGGTTTCAATGAGACACTGTGGAAACTTCTGGAGGCTCTGGCAATCATCGGTGGTGATTAATAATCCATCGAATGTCACCATTTACGCATTGGAAATGTGTTTCCCAAGTCTCGCAGCTTTGAATCTGGGAGGTCGAGTGTATCTAGGCTTCGAGATATATCCCTTTTATATCCAACCGTACTTACCATGACAGAGATGTTAGTTTCCAGAAGTTATTGGAATAAATGTGTGTTGTCTGCAACTATTTATATGTTTTGAACGTGGATAAATATATATAAAAGTCTACCAAGGGTGAATCTAATCTTCGGTGTTTGCCTTTGCTTCAAAAAAAAATAATGCTAGACTGCGGTGATTATTATTATGCAAGAGAATGCATCAAATTTGTGGCATCTTGTACTATATAATTTGGAAATAGAATATATATAAGTGTAAAGCCTACATGAATCATGCACATTGCCAGTGACTCTTCAAAAATTCCATTGAAAGGCCATGGTATGTGGTTGACATAATAATACAGAAGAAAAAAGGGATATCCATGATCCGTGAAATTACAAATGGTCCATGAAGGTGACCATATTTAAGTAGTAATTCCTTGCAATAATAAGCCAAAAGAGAAGTCGTAAGCCCAAGACTAAAAGGAAAGCTTGAATGTCATTGTTAATAATAAAATTCGGAAAGTCTGTATGTTAAATAACGTTTTCCTGCTGTACTGAAATATAGATGGTTTTCATTACATGAAAACAAACTGAAATTAAAACATGAAAAACCTATTCCGGGATTCCCTGCCTTGTGGAAAACATTGAAGCCGTCACTGCTGCTGCAGATCACGATTTAAAATTTATAATTTATAATTCTTACTTATTGGGTTTATTGTTGCTCTCGCACTGGTTGTTGTTGTTGCTGGATCAAGGTAGCTATAATTTATAATTCTTACTTATTGGGTTTATTGTTGCTCTCGCACTGGTTGTTGTTGTTGCTGGATCAAGGTAGCTAGCTATGATGTAGTTTGTGATACTTCTTGGTATTTATATAGTTGTTTTTTTTTCTTCTAATTTTAGTTGTTTTTTTTTCTTCTAATTTTCTATTTTTTTTAATAGCCGACATAACATTACGTACGTTACGTAACGTTACAACGTTACGTAACGTTACAAGATCTACCCCATACTTGGCTGTAGAGCGCCTCTTGGGGCAAAAATTTGTTAGCTTGCTACGGATCTGGAAAGAAAAGTATTGGCAACATTTATGAACATATAGAAAAATGTGGTAAAACTTCTAAAAAATAGAAAAATAACTTTATTTTTTCAAATTTTTAACATTTAAAGCAATAACAACACTAAATAAACATGTTGGTACATAATTATGAAAATACAATTAATATATAAGATGCATAAGATGTCAAATGGTGGATCATGATCGCTTATCGACAATACACTCAAAATACTAAAATATGCTCATGATAGAATGATAGAAAATCATCTAAAATGATCAAAATAAATGTATCTCATGAGATGAATCACATGACTGATGAGGCATCTTGATAATACATAGTGCAATGATAAATAATATGAATCATTGATTCTCTCTACCCCTTTTATGGGCAAGGGGCACCAATTGTCCTCTAGAAATAATAGGTGGTCCTATAGGTGCTCTGAATGAGCTTGGGGTGGAACTGGAAGCTCCAACTGCTTGGGATACGGTGGAAGGTAATGGGGCTGAGGTGGAGGCCAATGTCAGTTGTTTCCTTCCATAACTACATATCATCAAAATTATTGCCTATATATGGATCATATTCATCAATAGTACCCTATTCCCCCCTCCTCTAGACTCTTGCCCTTGCGTCTAACTCGAATCTCGAAGTTGATCCTCCAAGCACATTCGTCAGCAGATTCAACTATTATGTTTTCACAAGATTATAGTAGTATATATTAATTGCAATTAATCAATAGGATCACTAGAAAAAGAACAAAGCACAAAACAATAACACTGGTGTTTTTTATCTTGAGAAACCTAATCGGGAAAAAACCCAGCAAACGTTCGTATAGAGATAATGATCTTATGAGAACAAAGAGAAGAAGAGAGAGAAAAAGTATCTCGTGGACATAACCCCAGAAAACACTCTCCTAGACTGCTGGAGCGCACCTTTTCTGCTGATCTGAGTAGCTGTGAATGTGTGTAATAATGAGGAGGGGCACCTCCTATTTATATTTATTTTCCACTAAGAAAATCATTGGGGTCGACTTCTCTTCGGGGAACAATAAAAATATATTTTATAATTTTATTTTTATTTCTTTCTTTTGCTTGCTTTTCACCCCAAGGTTTACAATGAATAATTACAATAGTATAATCTCTCGTAGGAGGTACAATACAATTACAATAATAATAGCTTCTGAAGTTGCACAAATTCCAACACTCCCTCTCAATGAGGAAGGTATTCTTCAGATATGGTCATCATCAACATCATGAACGTCTGGGTCTCTTCTATACACCTCATCTGTCTCGATCATCTCTATACATACTGAAGGTCATCAACATGTCATTCTAAGGTCTTTTATCATTTGTAGTTCCATCTGCTACAGTCCGTCTCATCTGTCGATGGGATCGTCCTATACCTGGATTGAGAACCTGGACGAGCAAATGTGCACGACCATCTACTACCTGTTCGTCTCATCTGTCGATGGGAGTACGGGTACCCCATACATGGCTGAGAACCTGAACGAGTAGAGGTACCTGTGTAATCACATGACCATCCACTACCTGTCCGACTCATCTGCCGATGGGATTTCTCCTATACCTAGATGAGCACCTAGACGAGTAGAGGCACATGTGTGAACTAGACCATCTATTGCCTATCCATCTCATCTGCTGATGGGATTTCTCCCATACCTGGTTGAGAACCTAGATGAGTAGAGGTACCTGGGAAAAAGCATGATAAATGTCTGTTAGTAATCACTCCCTCTTAAGGAGGGATACGTTCTTCTCTACTCCAACTCTTCCTCGAAAGTATTCAAACTTCACTCTGGGAAGAGGCTTAGTGAGAACATTTGTAGTCTGGTCATCTGTCAGAATATACTGTAACTCGACCGCACCTTTCTACACCATATCACGTATGAAGTGATATCGAATCTCTATGTGCTTCGACTTGTCATGAAACACATGTGATTCACTGACATCTGCACATAACTCTGGTTATGCAGTGAATCACAGTTGGTTCTGGATTCACTAATAGTTCTATAATCATTGGAGTTAAGCTAATATTTGTATCTAATAATGGATGGAGTTAAGCTCGTAGTTGTATCTAATAATCCAATAGTTGAAAAATAATTTTAATTTTTACAACTATCACTAAATGTACTTATCACATGTTAATTAAGCTATTTTTTATTTTTTTGAAATTATTAATTATTAATTTTGGATGACGCCTATAGAATCAATTTGGACAATACACTTGTCTCATTCTCATTTAAGCTTGGACGACACCCATAGAATCAATCTGGATAGTACACTTGTCTCATTCACGTACTTAGATGAAAAAGCATAGATGCTAGTCCACCCCAAAATTCTAAGATATATACACCTATCCACGCATAAAAATAACATGTACACTAATAAATATTGATCCACCAACAAACAAAAGTTTACAACGTGCCACCAACTTTTGAGAGTTTAATTGCCATGGATTTGATTGTTGTGAGCAAGTATACATTGGCAGAGTTGCTGAAGAGTCCTCCCTTCGAAATGTTAAAACCTCATGATCAGGTTATACCTAATAAATATTCCATCCTCGAACTTGTTTAGTAAAGCTAAGGATTCAAGGAGGCCAGCTATGCTATAGTTTAAGGAAAATATATGCAGATTAAGGTGACAGTGACGGCATAATTATTGAATGACCTCCCCGTTCACTAGCTAATTTATGTCACTATTCCCTAACTGTATTGATCGTACATTGGAATTCATCAAGTTCAGTATCTAACTTGAAAATTTGATTCGTATTATGTAGGATCCCCATAATGGGGATCCTTCACATATAATTTGAGGGAATGGCGGCAGGCTCTTTAAAGACCAGTGCCTGTCATTTAATTAATGAAGAGTACGTTCTTACATAAATTATATCATTCTGTTGTTTCCATGTCTACCTACTAAAAATACCAGCATAAAAGAGTCAAGTATTGTTTGTCTCGACTTACCAGGAACAGTAACAACCCACCTGATTATGAAAGGTCCAACTATACCTTCGGGTTCTTGTTGCGTTGCCTTGCAATGCTTTTTGGTTATGAATGGAAATGGAAATTACTTTATATTGATGCTCATCCCTTCCAAGGGCCCTTCACTCCCTTTGGAGTACTCGAAAGAATAGGGCTAGTTACGTATAGACTTGCTTTTCCTACTAGCACTAGGGCTCATAATGTTTTTCATGTTTCTTTGCTTAAGAAATATGTACATGATCCTAAGCATGTGGTAAATTGGAATGTGATTCAGGTGGAATCCGAGGGAGTTCCAAATCGAGCCAATGTGCATCCTTGACAGGAAGGTCACAATGCTCCGGAACTGAGCCATAGGGTAGGTAAAGGTGCAATGGGAGCAATACGGTCCTGAGGAGGCTACATGGGAGCTGGAGGATTCCATGCAATTGGAACACCCATTTTTGTTCGATTCTGTGGAGCACTGAGGGTGATACCCATGTAGCATTTTGTCCAATTTTGTAAAGCACTTAGGATAGTGCGGTTGAAGGGGGAGAGGAATGTAACGCCCCTGTTTTGACCCTGTTTGCATTAAATGTATATGAGTAAATATTATATGGAATCATGGCAAGGAGCTCAAGGCCAATTCCCTGTCATTGATTAATGTTTGGTGTATAGTTGATCATGGTTGATTCCTATGGCTCATGTGCTAAGTCAAGCACACTTGTAAACATCATGTAAATATGCGATTTAATACAAAACCCACAACCAGCTATGTCAATGCAACAGATAATGAGACGCGGACATGATTTCATAAGGATAAGGGGAGGGGGAATGTTTAACCTTGAAGCCATGTGTCAAAGGAAAACCCATCAAACTGTTGACTACCTTTTTCTTGTCTTCTTCCCCAATCATTAATTTTTGTTAGAATTTGGTTGAGGCAGTTATTGCCTGGGAACGGGAAGAGTATGGGCAAGAATTCGAATTGGGCAGAGCACCCAATTTTGAAGAACGTGTTTTGACTTCATGGGAAAGAAAGCATCCAAAAACGTACGCCCATTCTAGCAGGAAAGAACGTTTTTCCATCTTCCCTCACATTTTTAGGAAAGCAGGTGGTGGGGGGGCATTCATTCACCCACGGGTTGGTCATTCTTCCTGATCAAACAGACGCAACGAGAACTAGCAGGGTTGATATGCGTCTCCATAAGTATTTTCCCTTCTCACGATCCTGGTTGTGGGGTTGCAGCGTTATCGTGAACTACAGAGTGTTATGAGACCTTATCACTTGTGTATCAGAGTGAATCCTATGTTGCGGTGTCTCCCTGTGGTTGCTGTGATGTGCACCCTGAATCTAGTCTGAACTATATACAAGACTTAGGAGTGGGAGAGACATAGAATTTTCTTGATAAACCTAGTGTGGAACCTCACTTTAAGATAAGAGTGGCTGGTGAACCTTCTATGCACATCCTGAAGAGCACTGGAAGGGAAGGTGTATCCTGAGGGACTAGGGAGCGAAGAAGGGGACAATTCCTTGTGTTGGATGTGTAGGAAATGTGAATGCCAGGCCAGGTAGGTCTTGTGAGGGTGTCCTTAGCTTTGTGGATGAGCTCACTAGCTTAGTAGTTCTCCCTACCCACTGCCTCAGGAGCCTGGTAAACCCAACTTGAAGGATGGCTTGGCTGATAGCTTGATAAACCCATATTTTGGCTTGGATATGTCTTGTTGTGTTTGGTCTTGTGAGTAATCCTTGGTTGGTCCTAAATGTGAGTGTTGGCTTGACTGTGTGCAGTATGATAAACCCAACCATTAGCTAGCTTGGCTGATTCTCTTGATAAACTCAACAGTATATTGGCTTGTTTCCTGCAGCCTGATAAACCCAATTGTGTTGGCTTGGCTGTGTTTTGTTGTATCCTTGGCTATGTGTGAGCTTGGTAGTGTTCCTTATTCCTTGGGAGAATCATGCCCAGCTTGGGGGTGGTAGTGCCATTGAGAGATTGATGAGCACACTGGCCTATGGTTGGGTGGAACGTTGCATCGACATAGCTGGTTGCAGGACAAAATTATTCAAAGATAAGTGTTCTTGTCTATTTTAATCTACACAGTTGCATTTTCCCTACATTTGTAATTCTCTGCATTGTATTTGCTCAAGGAAAATGGTGAGCATGCTTAATGTGTTGAATTGATGAATTGCTTCAGTTGTATGATTGCAATTGTATGCATCTGGGTATGTTTCTTTCAATGCATTCTTGAATTAAGTATGGGACTTGGATTGCTGGCTTGATGATGGCCTGAATGGTCAAACTTGTCCAAGAATTGAGTTAAAAGTCGGATTTCTTGCTAGAAAGCTTCCTTTTCGCAACTTGCGGGATGTGGGATGCGGAAATGCGGGTTCGCAGATCTTGGATTCTGTAATTTCCCTTCCGCAACTTGTGGGATTCGTAAATGCGGTTTCGTAGATCTTGGTTTCCGCAACTTCCTTTTTGCAACTTGTGGGATGCGGGATGCAGAAATGTTGTTTCGTCGATCTTGGCTTCCGCAATTCTAAGTTCTGAAACTCCCTTTCCACATCGTTGATTTTGCGAGTTGATTCTCAGCCGTTGATTTTGCGGGTTGAGTCTCAGTTGTTCCTTCTTGCGGGTTCATCGAATTGATCACTGCCAGCATCAATTTCTTTACTTTTGGGAGGCTAGAGAATTTTATACTCAGGCTTGAATAGAGTGAACTTCAAGCTGGATGCTCCTACATTGATTGGGTAGTAGAAATGGTCTCTCTCTCTGGCGGGCGAGAGGGGACGTGACAGTTTGGTGTCGAAACCTGAATGTTGATGAGTGTTTTCACAGCCATGCTCGGTGTTTCAAAGAATAATAATGGGTTATTTATGAAATTTTCAATTCCGCATGATGATCGAGGCATGGGTACGTGACAGAGTGCTCTTGGAGGGGCGACAAAAAATAAAAGGGCCACCCTTTCATTAATGAAGGAAGTAGCTACGTGTCCACCTCTCCACTGCCTTTTGATGAGTTGCTTGAGGTTCTGTCTAGTTCCATACTTTCTAAAGCTATTTATTGATATGTTGGAATGTGTGATTCTTGGGATTTCATTCCGATTAATGGACCGACAGGGATTTCCCTGGTTAGCTCTTAAGATAGGGGCACATTTAAAAACTCACTTATAAATCTCCCCCGAAGTCGAGGTAATGTATGTGGAGAGTAAATTGAGGACCAAGAATCAAATAGATGCATCCATGCGAGTCTTATGACGTATATGATATGTTGATTCGGTTGTTCAGTCAATCATTGATTCAGTTGTTGGCGATTCGTCAGTTCTATTCTGTTCATCGAGTTGATTCGGTGTGGATCATACCTTCAAGATAGAAAGGTTTATGAACATTGATATGAAAGAGATGAATGTTGATGCATATGTTAACACTAATGTCAATGTTGACGTTTATGCTTATACTTATGATGTTGCTTGGTGCCTTTAGAGTATGCACACGGAGGTAGATCTTACTATGGCATGAAAAGGTGAAGGAGATTGGCTTAGGGAATCTATCCAGCACCACAAAAGTAGATCCATGGGGGTTGGTCTCCCAAGTTATTGAAGAGCACACCGGTCATGGTGATTCATATCCATGCCTCTATTATATGATGTCACATCGGTTAGGGATTTATGCTATTGGCCTTCAAACCTGATCACAAAAGTTGGTTTAGAATTAGGCAGGTTAAGCCTATTTATTTCAAGCACTTATTGAGATTTCATTAATGTGCTAGCGTCGGTCCTGGTTTTGTATGAATAATTCTGGTTGGATTCAAGTGAACTGGACCAATTCTCGAGTTGAGCTATCCACCTTACTAGCCTTTAGACATAGATGAGGGCTCAATTCGTCAACTCCACTCAATCCACCTAATTGACCGCTAACGGAGAACAACACCAATCATCAATTCCAAAGATTTAATCTTGATTCATGAATTCCAGGACCACTTCCTTATGATTCCTTAAAATACTCTTAATGAAATAAAAGGCAGGTGCATGCTAGAACCGCATCAGGATGACAAAAGGTAGCTGCTAGAACTGAATCTATTTGATATGTAATAAGCATGGGTGTGAACAGGTAGATCAACCTTCTTAGTATTTTTTATAACCCTTCATCAACTATGATAATAAAAAAGTCACGTGTATCTAAGGTTCATATCTTAAGAGCATTTGAGCTTTCAAAGTTGTTGTTTGTTGGTTGAAGTGAATGACCATCTGAAACACAACCAGATCCTGTTCAGCTTAGGCTTGAAATTTTTCCAAATCCATACAGTCGATGAAGTCATGGAAAATGTGGGGGGAGGAAGCTTACTCATTCATTGATGGGTTTTTAGGTTACCATCAATTTAGAATTGCAAAGGAAAACAAAACGAAGACAATTGTTTTTAGAAATAAAGGGGATCCTTCACATATAATCTTATGCTAAGTTTAGTTGCTTAGGCCATTGGACCTTTTGATCATGGTATGGTATCGTCAGATTCAGACATAGATATAATTCATCTGTCTGCCATATCTTCGCTAGGTGTTTTTGGAATTATAATCGCAGGTTGGTCTAGTAATTAGGGGGGAGGCTGTTCGGTTGCCTATATTATGATACTAGGGCTGATGGGTCAAAAATTGGTTCGTGTTGCAGGTGCTGAACGATCCACTCTACATAGGTGTGGGCGGGCTTTTGGCTAGGTAGGGAAGCATTCACTTTTCAGGAATCAATAAATAAGTGGAAGTCAGACATAATTACATCGAAGGTATTATTTAAGGGGCTGCTCCTTTGTGAAGTTTTCGTTGTGAAGGTTTTGTCGATGACTCGTCATCTGTCGATGGCGTATGAGGATCCTCCACATGTCCACATATTAGAGGGTATTATTTTTATTACTCAAATCTACAAGATCTATAATTTATCGATCTATTTACTACATCATGCAAATGATGGACTGCCACGTAACGTTGTTGAGCTCCTGTAATGGAGTTGGGGAGTCCTTGCTTCTTCTCCTCTTCCAAGTGTCGATTCCAATAACCATCGATGTCGATAAAGAATGGACCGTATGAATAGGAACAAACTAAAGGGATCGTTCTGATTTAAAGGACATAGCATTCTGATTTAAAGGAGAGATCAGCCACAAGCACATCACAAATGAATACTATCCCACCATGTGCAAACAAATCGCAAAACACCTCGCATAACACCTGATATACAATACATACATATATATTCATCGTCACCGAACACGTGAAATCAAATCACTGAATACAGTGGTATCAAATCATAAAATACACTTCATTGGTGAAAGAGGAAAAGCATCTATGATTTTGGAGCAATGGAATTTCTTTGCTAATTAGAACTTCAGTTCGAGAATCTGGAAGATCAAAACTATGCAGGGAAGTTTACTTATCTTCACCGAGGGTATCAAAATAATTTCTTTTAATGAGCAACATCAAAGCAGTAAAACAAATAACCAAATTCATTTCTTTTTAAATTAAGAAAACAATTGGAATCAACGTAATCCATTGATTTATCTCATTCTGTACAGGAAACAAACCTGCAACTACAACAAGCAGTTTATTGACACACAAGAAGGAATTACAGTCGCTGATAAGATTAAATTGCAACCAACAACAAGCAGTGTAACACCCCGGTTTTGACCCCATGGTATTGTATTGCATATGATGTAAATATTTTTATTTGATCATGGCATGGAGCCCAAGGCAAAGGCCCCACCATGGATTTAGTGTCTTATGTATCGGCGATTAAAATCAATGCCGATGGTTTATGTGCTAGCCAAGCACGATATGCTTGAGACATCATGTAAAATGAAAATTAATAAAAATACCACAACTAGCTATGCGCCGTAACGTTAAAGAGATGGGGGCATGATTCAACAAGGAATAGGGAGGGGAAACATTCAAACCTTTGAGCCAATGGGTAAAAGCCAAATGTCTATGTGAAAACCCATAGAGTGGTCAACTACCCTTTTTGTCTTTTGTGCCCAGTCATTAGACGTGGTTGGGGAAGTTATTTCCTTGGGATGGGAAATGTATGGAGGTCAAAATTCAAATTTGGGAAGTCACCCATTTTTGGAAAGTGTGTTTTTTACTTGTGGGGCAAGTAAACGCTTGGGAAGGCATGCCCAATCCATAAGGCACCCATGCCTTTTATTTCCTCACCCATTCTCATTCAGGTGGAGGCTCTGTCATGCAGGGGAAGATTGGAGGGCTCTCCCGTCCATGTTTTTGTCTACCTGTGTGATTTCCCTCACGGTTTTGGCAGTATTCTTCAATTTTCCCATGGATGGGAGGTTGTTTTGGGAAATGCTCAGTGGCTGGGCCCTTCCCTTGATGTTTTTGTTGTTGATTCCTCATTACCTGGCTGGGGAAAAAACCATTTTTGGTTGCACAATCAATGGTAGAAGAAACCCACGAATTTTGGGTGTTTATTGAGGTTGTTTTTGTCAGTGGGAGCAAGTTGGGATATCCCCCCATGTTTTTATGTGTTTTCCCATTTTCCCCCATGGTTGGGAAGTCGTTTTTGGTGTTGCTACATGCCCAGGAGGATATATCTACATTTTGGGGCATGGAAGTGGCCGTTTTTTCCCATGTGAAGCCCATAGAACATTTATAAAAGGAATTTCTCATCCTGGTCATTTTTTCCCTTTTTACCAGTCTGTTTGGGTTGAAAACGCACCCCTTTTGGTTATGTTTTGTGGCTGGGAGGGTAGACCCACGATTTGGGTGTGAATAGAGGCCATTTTTTCCTTTGGAAGGCCATCAAACATTTCTAAGAAAATTTGGTCACTTGGGTTATTTTTTCCCCATCTTCCATTTATGTATGTGGTTGCCAAACGTTTCTCTACAACCCAACAATTGTATTTTGCTATGAAGTGCATGCTGGTGTTGCCTTGGCTGAGCAAGTCCAAGGAACCCACCTGTTAATTAGTTAATTGGCATTGAAGCTCATAAACCAATCAATGCCACATAATAGTTTTACTTTACCATTTTGTGACCCCAAAAGGAAGAGAAATTGACACCTTTTAATTGTCATCAAGACCATGGGAACGCATCATACATACTTTTAGTTTGATAGGAGAGGTCAAATTAATAGAAGCAGTTGGATGAGCTATTGCAATGTTATTTTGAGCTGTTATGAGAACCTCATCAAATCCATCCAAGCCTTCCGATTGAACATGGGATTGACTTGAAACATAAATTTGTTATGCTTTATGTAGGGCTTCATTCTTTATGTAGTACTGCGATGCAAACAATGTGGATTAGAGAGGAAAGATGAGCAGTTTGTGCTGTCTGTACTGAGCAAGCTTGGCTTTGAGTACTCAGTATTTGTCTCTACATTCCTCCAAAATATCTTCCATCCCCAATTGGAAGATTCCTTCTCTAGATGCTTTTATTGAGTCCTTAATACAAGAGCAAGATAAATTGGTTCAAATGGAAGTGATTTAGACCTCCAAGAATCAATAACTCTTGATGACAGACTCAAACAATGCACAACCCATAGGGAAGCATAAAGGGAAGGATCCCAAAGCCACTAATTCAAAGCCAAAGAAGAATCATAGATCTTCCAATGGAGCCTCGGGTTCCAAGAAAAAAGAAGAAATACGAGAAGAATAGATGCCCATAATGTATGAGATGATTTCATCCAGAAAGCTAGTGCCTGAAGAAGACAATCAACCAGTTGTCAACACTCCTTGAACAAAACAATATTTGTCTTCCATAAATATTAAAGAAGTTTGATGTTGGACAACTCATAAAAGATCATGAGAGGTGCCATGCCTTGAAGGAAGGCTTCACTCGGTCGAAGGATTACTTGATAGATTCTGGAGCATCCAACCACATGGTTTCCTCCAGGGAATCCTTCACCACTCTCAATCTCATAGGAGGACATATTATTCATATGGGTGATGACTCTCAAATCCCAACAGTAGGAAGAGGTTCTATTAAAATCCAACATGGAGATTTCATAAATGTACTCTATGTGCTCTCCCTTGTAGCAAATTTGTTATATGTATATTAGATGACTCACACGAGCTCACTAAAGTAAGTGGTATTTGGCGTTGACTTGGTAGAGATCATAGATATTTCAACTAGGAATATTATAGTGAAAGGTATTGTAGACCATGCCTCCAAGGAATATGCATTCTCACATTTCATGCCATACTCAGATCCAGTACAACCACAACTTCTATTCGAAGCAAATATAGGTATTAAAACTCCTTTACTTCCATTTGCATATACAAGTTTATTGTCTGACATTTCAGTTTTGGATTCATAAGAAGAGGAGGACCATCATGATTTTTATATTGAGGATTTAGATCTAGATCTAACATCTATTTCATCTCAGCATCCTGAATGGGCTCAGCAACTCATTAAAGCAGCTAGGGATGTTGTTGGGGACCCAGATGATAAAAGAAGAATGAGGTCCCAGTATCAGAAAGAGTATATTGAATTTCCCCACATAGATACAATTCTCCCTGAGAGGTGCTTCATGATGTTGGGATTAGATCCTCAAACATTCAAAGAATCTTGGCATGATCTAAGGTGGAAAGCAACTATGGATGAGGAATTTGATTCACTACAAGAAAACAAAACATGGGAACTTGTCTCCTTACCTCTAGGGAGGAAACTAGTTCTGTGCAAATGGGTCTACAATACCAAGATAGCCTCTGATGGAACCACAACAAAGGATAAGGCTCAGTTGGTGGTCAAAGGATACTCACAGGTTCAAGGATTGGACTATAATGAAACAGTCACTCCAATAGCAAGAATGGACTCCATTAGACTTGTCTTGGCAGTTGTAGCTTCAAAGAGATGGGAGGTACATCACATGGATGTGAAAAGTGTCTGCTTCCATGGTGACTTGAAGGAAGAGATTGAAATGAAACAACCTGATGGGTACATGGAGGTTCCCTCCTTAGTTTGCAAACTGAGGAAATCACTCTATGGACTCAAACAAGCCCCAAGGGCATGGTTTTCCAAAATGGATGCCTTCCTCATGTCACAGAGATTTTAAATATGCAAATCAGATTGCAATGTTTACATGCAGAAGAAAGAGGGATCCTTGCTATTGATTTTGTTGTATGTGGATGAATTGATCATTACTAGCAACTCTGTTGCTGGATTGAGAAGCATCAAGTCATCTCTGAACAAAGCATTCGCTATGACTGCTCTAGTACTGTTAAGACAATTCATTGGTCTCAAAGTAAGTCAAAAGACTTTGGGAATCATGATATCATAGTTTAGATGCTCATTAGACATGCTTAGAAGATTCCACATGGAATATTGTAAGGCACCCCCTTTTCCTTTCCTATCTGGCATCATGCTAGAGGAAGATGGCTCTACACCATTGGCAGACATCACTCTTTTTACAAAGCTCATTGGGAGCCTTCTATATCTCACACATTCGATACTAGACATATCCTATGTTGTGAGTGTTGATTCCAGGAAAATGCAAGATCCACATAAGTTGCATTGGAAGGCAACAAAGCGTATCTTGCACTATGTGCAGGGTAAGAAAACGTGCACATAGAGATTATGGGATTCATTCATTAGAGGAAATTTGGGGTCTAAAATGGGCCTTATAAGAAAACGTGCCAACAATAATTTCTTGAGAGTTGGAATTCAAGAACCAATAGAATTTCAATAAAAATGAGTCAACCATAATGGTTGAATTGACATATTTGTCATTAAAAAAACTACTTTTTTTGTTTGTATTTTCGACATATCTCCCTGTGCTTTTGCTCAAATTTCAATCAGGAGAGCTCATTGGATGCAGAATTTGATTCTGCATCCAACGAGTACCCACACTGCATACTTTTGATGGACCCTGCTACCCCAAAACAAGAAATACTTGAAAAAGCGTGATGATGATGTCATCATATGACTAAAATACGAACACAAAAAGTAGTTTTTTCTTTCTTCCTCCAAAATTAATAAATATTATTTTATTATTTTAACTATTATTTTATTATTTTCCTTAGGAGGCCCNGATGCAGCTGGTGTACAACTTGATCTCATAGGCTTCACAAATTTAGACTGGGATGGAGATGAGAATGATAGAAAATCCACTTCAGGATTTGTGTTTATGTTGGGATCTAGGCCATTTGTTGGTCCAGTAAGAAGAAAGAAGCACTTGTACTCTCTTCAGCAGAAGCAGAGTATAGGGGGGATGTAAATGCAACTATTCAGGCAGTTTGGCTACATGGAATCTTGACAGAATTTGAGATTCACACTTCACCTTCAGTGTACATTTATTGTGACAACCAGCGTACCATAAAAATATCCAGTGATCCATTTCAGAAGCAGCGGACGAAGCGCATTGAGGTTCACATGCATTATATTCGGGAACTAGTGCATGACAAAATTATCACATTGCATTACTGTCCTACAGAGGAGCAGATTACATATATATTTACCAAGTCCTTAACAGAAAATACATTTGTCTTTCTCATATCTCTTCTCCGTGTAAAGGATTGATTCATTGTTCTTGATTCCTGCTTATTTTTTGAGGGGGGGGGGGTTTCCCATGAGGGTTTCCCCATTTTCCTTAGTTTATTACGCATTTTTATTTTTCATTAGATTGTATGGGTGAATTTTGGCCTAGGTTGTTGGGACCAAAGTTGTCCAAGTCACGATTAAGGGGGGGTGTTAGGATTATATAATCCTCCCTTGTCCATATATAGTCTATTTGATCATCTTGTATAGCTTAGGGAGACATTATTTATTGTACTAGAGGGTGGGTAACACATGTAGAGATTAACTGCCACTTACTGCATGTTCACGCATGAGTTTATGTTTATATGAGACCAATCCCTACAATATAGGAGCCACCAAAAACCTCCGTCAGTTGGTTGTGGTAGGTAGCCAGTTATGCTGATTCAACCTTCAATTACATTCAGTTAGGTCACTCTTAGTTAGTATAGCACCAGTTTTGCATGGATGCATGGGGAAGTGGCACCTTTTTCCACCTACCTCACCACTTTAACTGGCTTAACTGATTGTTAGACTGATTTAGACAGCAGGAGTTAGACTCGTGGCTCCCATGCAGTGATTTAGATACTCCTAGTTAGCTTTCCAGTCAGCTTGAGTTGTTAGATTCGAATCCTATCCACATGATTTCAATTATACTTATTGTAAGACTGTTGTATTACTACTAAATTAATTAAGATTAACGTTGTAATTTACTGATCAGTTCTTATCAGATTAGTCTGAAATTTGTCTTGTTTAGTGTACACTGTTATTGATATTCAACTGTACATTTCACCTCTCAATTGCTCTCATTTTCATGTAGATCAATGGTTCAATAATTTAACATCCCATGCCATTCATTCAAATGGAACGAGTGTGGGAAAATGATAGTTCTCCTTGTCTCTCCCTCCCAAAAATTACAAAAACGAGAGAAAGGGCCAGTTTCTCACTCAAATTACAATATTTTAATGAATGGCCCATGCTCCTTTTACTCCTAAAACACTAAGGGTGCACGCATATTACTCATTTGAATGGAACAACTGTGGGAAAGGGCTGGAGCTCATCATCTCTTCCTCCCAAAAATTACTAGAGTGAGAGAAAGAGCAAGTTGATCACTAAAATTAAAAGAGTTTGATAAAGGTCCCATACTCTTTCTTCTCTTATTTCATAAAATTACTTGCTTAGTGGAAAATGTGGCCACTCCAACTCCTCACCACTCTAACCATAAAATGGTGAGAAAGGTTCGATGCTCATTCTCCTCCTTACTCAAATCTCAAAGTGGGAGCAACGACCAATGTTTTCACTTTCCATCCCAACAATTTAAGGGAGTGACAATGCTACTCATTCGAATGGAAGAAGTTTGGCAAAGTACTAGTGCTCCTCAACTCTTCTTCCAAAAGTTACTAGAGGGAGAGAACGGGTTTCTCACTCAAATTATAAGAAATTGAGAAGAGGCCTATTCTCCTTCTCCTCCTATGTCTTAAAATTACTTGCTCATTGTAAAATGAGGCCACTCCACCTACTCGTCATCTCTCTAACCATAAAAGCGTGATAAAGGGACAAATATCCTTCTCCTCCTCCTTACTCAAATTTCAGAAGTCTGATGAAGGGAAACCATAATTAATATAGAGTGAGAAAGGGCCAATGTTTCCACTCCTCCTCTCAAAAGTATAAGGGATTTCCCATGCTACTCGTGTGTATGGAACAAGTGTGCAAAAGGGCTAGTGAT
Source organism: Pseudotsuga menziesii (assembly GCA_001517045.1). Lineage (NCBI taxonomy): Eukaryota > Viridiplantae > Streptophyta > Pinopsida > Pinales > Pinaceae > Pseudotsuga > Pseudotsuga menziesii. The sequence continues at coordinate 103,951 of LPNX010615665.1, forward strand.
CCTTGACTCTTTCTCCCAAATATTAATAAATCAAGAGAAAGGGCCAATTGCTCATTAAAATTACAAGAGTTTTAGAAAGGACCCAAGTTCCTTCTCCTCCCAAAAGTATAAGGGAGTGACCATACTACTCATTCAAATGGAATAAGTATGGGAAATGGCTAGCGCTCCTTGTATTTTCCTCCCAAAACTACTAAAGCGAGATAAAAGGGTCAATTGCTCACTCAATTCATAAGACTTTGAGAAAATTAAGTGCATGTGCTCCTTATCCTCCTAAAATTTTAAGGGAGTTCCTATGCTAATCATTCGATTGGAACAAATGTGAGAAATATGGATTCTTCTCCTTAACTCTTTCTCCCAAAACTTATTAAAGCAAGAGAAAGGGCCAAGTCCTCACTCAAAGACCAAGATTTTGAAAAAGGGCCCATCCTCCTTCTCCTCCTCTATCATAAAATTACTCACTCATTGGAAAATGAGGCAACTACACATCCTCCACATCAATCTAACCATAAAATGGGTGAAAGGGCCCATGCCCCTTCTCTTCCTTACTCAAATTCCAGAAGTGGGAGAAATTGATAAAGGGCCAATGTTTCCACTCCCCATCCCAACAGTTTAAAGGTGGTTGTTTGTTGGTTGTGGAGCCTAATCTTCCTAATTCATAGATGTTATTGTTTAGTTGTGCTTGTACCCCAGTTTTACTGTACACTCGTCCTAACAGGGGGACCGTTCCCCACCATGGATGGGGGGTCCAAGGGCCAGTGGGCCCCCAGCGGGGGATCAGGGGCAAACCCCCAAACAAAATTTTTGGGATATTTGGTAGCCGACAGTTTACAGGCCTGTGATATTGGGTGACCCATGGTATTTTCCCATGGTAATTTCCCTATAAAAGGAAAGCATTGTAATATGGTAGTGCAATTGTATTTTATTGTAGCATTGTAAAAGAAATCTCTGTGATTGTGTGAGAGAGACTGTGAGAGAGTGAAGAGGAAGTGCAACATGGTTGTTGCAGGTTATATCTCTTCATTTTTCTGAATGTTATAATAATAAAGTACTAGAAATTTATGTGTGGACGTAGCCCATCTTGGGTGAACCATGTTATATTGGTGTCTCTCTTGTAATGTGTTAGTAGTGTTTTATGTTTGCATCTTGTTTATAGTTATTGCTATCCGATCTCATTTTTTAACACGTGTTCCCGTGATACTCATTCAAATGGAATAAGTGTGGGAAAGGGATAGTGCTCCTTGAATCCTCCTCCCAAAAATTACTAAAGTGAGAGAAACTTGAGCAAGGTCCTCACCTAAAGACCATGATTTTTAGAAAGCGCACATGCTCCTTCTCCCCCTCTATCACAACTTTAATTTTGTGTTGGAAAATGAGGCCACCCCACCTCGCTCTCATAACTATAACCATAAAATGGTGAGAAAGGGCCAATGCACTTTCTTCTCCCTTCTAAAATTTCAGAAGTGTGAAGGGCTCATGTAATTAAAATACTAGGGTGAAAAATGTCCAACATTGCCACTCCAACTCCCAAAAGTATGAGGGAGTTCCCATGCTACTCATGTGTATAGAACAAGTGTGCGAAAGGGATAGTGCTCTTCGACTCTTCCTCCCAAATATTACTAGAGCAAGAGAAAGGTCTAATTGCTCACTCAAATTACAAGAGTCTAAGAAATGTCCCATGCTCCTTCTCCTCCCAAATTTCTGAGGGACTCCCATGATACTCATTCAAATGGAACAAGTGTGGGAAATAGATAATGCTCCTTGAATCTTCTTCCCAAAAATTACTAAATCGAGATAAAAGACCAATTTATCACTCAATTCTCAATATTTCGAGAAACGTAAGTGACCATGCTCCTTCTCCTTCCAAAATTCTAAGGGAGTGCCCATGCTAATCATTCAAATGGAACAAGTGTGGAAAAGTCAGGTAATGCTCCTTGAATATTCCTCCCAAAACTTACTAAATTCAGAGAAAGGGAAGGGTCCTCACTCAAAGAACAAGTGTTTGAGAAAGGTCCCATGCTCCTTCTCCTCCTCTATCATAAAATTTATCACTCTATAGAAAATTAGGCCATTACACCTCCTCATCAGCACTCTAACCATAAAAGGTTGATAAAGGTCCCATGTTCCTTCTCCTCTTTACTCAAAATTCAGAAGTGGGAGTAATTTTAGAAGGGATAGTGTAAATAGAATAGGGTGAGAAAGGGACAATGTTGACACTCCCCCTCCAAGAAGACATGATCCCTATAAATTCCAGTATCTGTTGATTTGTAGACCTCAACCCCAATTATGACCATGATTAGTTCCCACCCCACTTATGTCCATTATTAGTTTCCAATACCCTTTAGTGACAAGGTGCTAGATCATGTTGCAGGACAGAAATAACACTTACTCCTTAAGTTGGATTCTTGCAGTACAAATAAGTATGTATTACCAAAGAAGATAAATAATATGGCCTTCACAACTAAATGGGGATATGATGTGTACAATGTCATTACATTCCAGTGCCCTTGCAATGTTCTCTTAGATTTCCCTTGCAACATTTTTTGAATATATATATATATATATAAGTTTTTGAAGGTATACTTAGATTATTGGATGATGCACAACCTATTGAAAGATCATATTTTGATTCTTCACTTGAGTTTTTAGAGGTGTCGGTAGCTATGAATTTCCTTAGACTTGAAAATGTGCATCTTGTACACCCATTTTGGAATTATGATAGGACATGTTGTCTTCATGAAAGCAGGGATGATTTTAAGGAACCATACTTATTTTAAAGTGTATAAATGTTGGCGAATGTTACCAATTCTTAAAACGCCAACTATAAAATGATTGGCGATATTTTTCAAAAAATATTTTAATTTCCAAGGATTTTATATCGTTTATATAATAATTTGGCGATTTTTAGGGTGAAAAATTTTTACCCCATCAAAATTGGGCAAAACAGGGCTTCAAAAAATGCAAAATGGCGAATCGTTTTTGGGAGAAATACATGGAAAAATATCCCACCGAGATAAAATTCGCCCCTAAAATTATCCCTGCATGAAATTGTATTGGTTGATCCCGCTAGGATCATTGTCACTAGTAACTTAATCCACCCACTAATGTCCATATATTGCAACTAAATCTTGGGTAAATTGGGTATTCTTGACAATTCATCAATAACAATGCTACTATTAAGAAGACTATGGAGTAATTGAAGAATGAAACAGATAAAAACAAAGAATGTATTTGTACAAGGAGTGTGAAGCATCCTTAACATCCTAAAAAATAAGCAGGTAATGATTGAAATTTAATTTTCCCTAAGTGGATGGTTGAATTCCATGTACATGCCAATGTTTCAATTATCATTTGGAGACTCGTGTCCATGCACAACTTAGAGAATCAATCTTATTTCATAAAGTTTACTTTAATAGAAATACGTTGCTTGATCCAAGTGAAACTATGCCAGTACTAAAGTGGAAGGCCTAGCCATGGTATACATGCTCCATATGTTTGAGCATTATTTGTTAGGTGGGTATTTTAAATTCTTCATAGATCATTGAACTATGAAGTTAATAAAACTATGTTGGGAGGTCATATCTAAATATGGTGACTCTTACTTTAGGAATTTGACTTTGAGGTTAACTATCTCTATGTACAACATCATAGATAAGCACGAGTAAGAACTACTATAAACACGCAATTTATTTTAGGAGAACATGAACACCATAAATTAATGGGAATAAGAAGAAGCATCAAGCTAAATAATGAGTGCAGAGATTACTACTAATACTTACAGTAAATGTACTAGCTACGTAATATCCATAATGTATGAGGATATTGTACAGTGATCTAAATATCTCTACTAGAAGAACCCTAGTTATATCAGTATTCTATGTAAGTTCTTATAAAAAATACAACGCATAGTTTTTGAGGTTGATCTAGAGTAGGTATGTCCCTTCGTGTCCACCATATTTTAGAGGCTGATCCAGACTAGGTATGTCCCTTTGTGTCCACCATATTTTTAGGTTGATCCAGACCATATCCAATATTAGATGCTTACTAGAACTACTCAATAAGATTGAAAATAGCAATCCTAGGTGGAAGACTGTAATATCCCAAACTGAATCTAGTATAGATTATTGTGTTTGTTCGTGGGTTTTGGTTGATGACTCCTAACACTTCTCTGATCAATACAGTCCTTAATCTCTATTTTGTTTGTAAATGAGGGTGTAATGTTTGAATAGGGTTTATTATTAGGAACTTTCACAACACAATTTAGGGTTCCTTATCATACTAGACTTGTTGATATGTATACTCAGTAATGATCTTTATTTGTATCCAATATTAGACTTAACCCAGAGATTCATAAAAAGTGCAATATATATCCATAAATAACAGCAGCGCAGAAATAATGTAAATTCAGGAAATTATCAGATCTGATCTGAGAAGTACCTTGGATGACAATAACTTAGATGACAAAATTTTAAGCCTTCATAAAGTTGAATTGTAGATAATTGTACAACTGCTTTTAGTGATCAAGGTGATGCCCAAGGTTTGAAGATAACGAATGCCTAAGAATGTCCCAGCTATGCAAATAATTAATTTCCCAGATTGATGGTTCACGTTGTCTCAAATATTGATAAGGGTGGATTGCTTGATGGCTGTAGTAACCTGATATAAACATGCACATTTACGAATATGCTTCAACGAAATGGAATCTTTGAGTACCACGCTCAACTAGGAGCACCTTCCACGTGTTGATCCCTTCCTTCTTATGTGCATGCAGATCTCAAATAATAATGGAAAGTCATTCTCTGAGGGATGTAGCAGTTTGATGTAGAAACAGAAGTGATGAATAGGCCCTAATGGAAGTGGGTTTACTTGAGAGCTATGCCCAGATTGGAGGAAGGGCATCCAGATAGAATAATGATGCCTCTCTTGAGTGTATGAAACCCTTAAGTATGTGAACACGATCTCTTTAGTACTCCATCCCTCTTATCGAGGGAAATTTAAGTGAGCCTTCATTGCATTATTGCCTTCCTATAGAGATCACGCTTATTAAACAGGTTGAGTTCCATCGTGATAATCCTCTGCTCACTGGTAACTTGTTGCCAATAGAATGAACCCTTTCACATAGTAAATCGTTGCCCTATGCTTTGAGGAGGAATGGATGGAGATAACCATGATTTTAGTATAAAATTCAGCAGTAGCAGTATAGAGGAAGATTGTTGCCCAGAACTTGGTGGAGACCCCCCTGTCTCAACAATGATAGGATTGATGCCATGATTAATGAATGAATAATCCCAACTATAAACTTGAAGGAAGCTCTAATAATTCCCTAAACACAATGAATCTTTGATGCAATGAAGTACACAATGGTGAATCTGGATGATTCACCCTAGCAATTGGTTAGGTTGTATAGATTTCTCCACCGAATCCAATTAGGTCAAGGAAATCTACCCTAAACCTTAAGTAGCTCACCAAGCTCCCAAAACGTGTTTCCAAAAGATGAATAATAACAATGATACCCTTTTGGTTCAACTAACCTTCTTATATACTAATTTTAGGGTTTGCATGTCAGTTTTAGGGTTTGCATGCATGACAAGTTTAGGAACATTTCAAAGAGAGTGGCAAGACAAGTAGAAACAAATACTCTTGAAACTCAAGTAGAAAATAGTAATATTGGGTGTAATCCATAGTGGCAAGATGAGTAGAAATAAATACTCTTGAATCTCATGTTTTTGGTAGTTGACCAATTTATCTAATTTAATATTTAAAGGAATTTGGGTATTTTTGTGATATTAGGTAATTTGTCCCCTAAATATTTCTCATTTTTCTTTTCCAGGTACAACATATTTGGGAGGGAACCTCCTGGGCAGTTCCTCTCATTCCAAGGATGGTACCCAGGGTAAACCCTAGATTGTCTAGGGCACAAGGCCATGTTAACAACTCATGAATAGATTATGTATAGCTAATCAACATTCAACTCACTAAGAGGAAACATGTTAGAAAGTGGGTTTTGAACTTCGGTGGGGAGGGTAACAACTTTTTTGGACACCACTTTTGTCCTATAATTTTGAAGAATAGGGGCATGTATCTAACAAAATGTCCAATGATTTTACAGTCTAGGTTTGTGCTCAATTTTGCAAAGAAGGAAACGAGATGTCCAAGAAAGCCTCTCCTATTCCAAGTAAGACATGTTTCTTAATCAACAACATAATTTTATAGGGCTGCCAAATGAAGACCACGTGATGTGTTTCACTCTAGTTTGGGATGCATAACCATCCTTAGGGATTGAATTTTGTGTCATGATGTTCATTTGGAGAGGTCTACCATTATATGTATATCTTGAAGCCCCATTAAATATGTTACTCAGGGAATCATTGTATTCAAAAATTCCTATTCAATCAATGAAGTACACAATGGTTCTCGGATGCGAGTGAGTGCTCCACGAATCAACGACATGCCCTCCCTCGATCCAAGTGACGGACGCGTGGCGATAAACATGTTAACCTTGGCTGCGATGATACTTACGAGAACCTTCGTCATCCTCCAAGTGTGGGAGTAGAGAGTACCATCACCTCCGCACCTATGATGTGGGGTGTCGAAGATCTAGTTCAATCCTAGCCTTTAAGGTTCTGCATTGACATTCATGTCTCGTACTATGGCAGGGAAGGAGAAGGTTTTGAGTGCGGTGGTGTGGTATGTGGATATCAGGGTTTGGCTCTACTCGGCTAAGCACACACCTTGGCTTGTTGAGCGTCTACAAACTCACGGTGAGTTCGCCTCCCTAAACTGAATCTTGTTAATTGATACCCTCTGGAAGAATAAGCACATTAGGCTCAGCATGTCACTGCAGCGTGGCACTCCGTGAAGAGCCACCTTAGGCAGGGGAAAATCACAGAGAGGCTATAGTTTTCAGGTGACAATGGACTATGAACCGCACATATCTAACAGGGTTCATGTCTATTTTAGGGCCTTTGTCTATGTTTATTGTAGAGTCAATGCCTCTGTCTTTCTCCAGGCCTAAGTCTATGTCTATTTGGGTCATTTCCTGTGTCTTTTTCCAGGATCTTGTCTTTGTTTATGTCATTTTACTGTCAAAATATGTAACTATGTTAGTTTATGGGCCTCGACCTTTAATTTCAAAGTGGAACAGTTTTGCCTTTGGCTCTCTCAGACGACCATCTTTTGAGAGGTCAAGGTGGTGGTTTCACCGCCTTCGACCTCCTCTAGTCATGTTGAATTCAACAATTTTTTCCTCTGTATTATAATAGATTTAAGCAGCTTACAAAAACAAAATGAAGTACACAATGGTAATTCTGGATGACTCACCCTAGAAATTGGTTAGGTTGTATAGCTTTTTCCATTGAATTCAATTAGGTCAAGGAAATTTTCCCTAAACCCTAAGTAGCTCATCGAGCTCCCAAAACATGTTTCCAAAAGATGAATAATAACAATGATACCCTTTTAGTTCAACTAACCTTCTTATATAGCTTTTAGGGTCTGCATGCATGCCACTTTTAGGGTTTGCATGCATGTCACTTTTAGGGTATGCATGTCACTTTAGGGTTTGCATGCATGCCACTTTTAGGGTTTGCATGCATGTAATTTTTAGGGTTTGCATGCATGTCACTTTTAGGAACATTGCAAAGAGAGTGGCAAGACGAGTAGAAAAAAAATACTCTTGAAACTCAAGTAGAAAATAGTAATCTTGGGTGTAAGCCACAGTGGCAAGATGAGTAGAAATAAATACTCTTAAAGCTCATGTTTTTGGTAGCTGACCAATTTATCTAATTTAATAATTAAGGAATTTAGGTATTTTTTGTGATATCAGGTAATTTGTGCCCTAAATGTTTCTCATTTTTCTTTTTGAGGTACAACATATTTGGGAAGGAACCTCCTAGGTGGTTCCTCTCATTCCAGGGATGGTACCCAGGGTAAACCCTAGATTATCCAGGGCACAAGGACATGTTAACAACTCATGAATAGATTATGTATAGATAATCAACATTCAGCTCACTAAGAGGAAACATGCCAGAAAGTTGGATTTGAACTCCGGTGGGGAGGCTAACAAATTTTTCGGACACCACTTTTGTCCTATAATTTTGAAGAATAGGGGCATGTATCTAATGAAATTTCCAATGATTTTACACTCTGGTTTTGTGCTCAATTTTGCAAAGAAGGAAAAGAGATGTCCAAGAAAGCCTCTCTTATCCCAAGTAAGACGTGTTTCTTAATCAACAACATAATTTTATAGGGATGCCAAATGAAGACCACGTGATGTGTTTTAGTCTAGTTTGGGATGCATAACCATCCTTGGGGACTGAATTTTGTGTCATGATGTTCATTTGGAGAGGTCTACCATTATATGTGTATCTTGTAGCCCCATTAAATATGTCACTCTAGGAATCATTGTATTCAAAAATTCCTATTCAATCAATGAAGTACAGAATGGTGAATTTGGATGATTCACCCTAGCAATTGGTTAGGATGTATAGATTTCTCCACTGAATCCAATTAGGTCAAGGAAATATTCCCTAAACCCTAAGTAGCTCACCGAGCTCCCAAAACGTGTTTCCAAAAGATGAATAATAACAATGATACCTATTACGGAGAGAAATTCCTATGGCTCGGGGTACCATAACAGACAGCTTGACTCCAGAAATCAATCCTTTTCAATATGCAATAGAAATTAAATGTCTAACACTAAAGGATCAGACCTCGTACCTTATTCCAAACGGTTGAAGTAGATCCCCATTGAGCTTTCCAATCTTCAGCTTGAATTGATAGATTACTTCCTCAACAACAAGTAAACAATACAAGCATTCTATATATCATGGTGTTAGATCTATTCTAGCATATATAATCAATAATGTAAAAGCATTTGACATAATCCAATGGATACAATATTCATTCAAACACACATTATTGGATAGGAAAAGATATTTCTATTAATATAAATCAGAGATTACAAGATACAACCTCTGATGGCACGCCTGCGAACCGGAGAAACTGAATCCCCCACTTGGGCCTCCACCACTTCAATCCTCCATCTCTCGATAGCAAGCTCACAAGCAAAAGGCAAGCTTGGGAAGAACACACTAGTGCTCTAAGGGACAAAGGGATGCAGACTCAAGCATAAGTTCCGGCAACAATGGACTATAGTTTCTTTGCTCTCAATTCTCTCTTCTTGCCTTCAATGTACCAAGGGGTTCCTTATATAGCTTTTCAAAGGGATAATGAAAGGTCGAATCCGAGCGATCTCAAGGCATAGGGAAGGCTAGGAGTCAAATGAGTCGGATCCATGTCAAGGAAAACTCCAAAAGGATTTGGATTATGCACACATCCCGATGTACGCGGTTTTAGTGGTCAAAACCGCGTATATACGCGCTTATAGGTGAAAAAGTCGCATGTATCATTTTTCATGTGTTTTTAGGGATGATCAAGGAAACATCAAAGGACAAAAAATGGTCCATGGGGTCTAAGGAGTCTGCAGTGGGACAGGGGAAGGCCATACAAAGTGTGATTCACCTAGAGTGGTGAAACCCGCTATAACAGATGCCCCCTAATGTATGAGGTTAGAGGGGTCATACGATGGCCGAAATACATTATAAGTCCATCCCAGAAGTGGAGTGATGAAGGATCCCAAATGGAAGACCAGCCACCCAATTAGCATAGTACAATAATATAACTTTGCATATAACTACAAGTACATATAGCAGTCCCGGATACATAAGAGTACAATGGCCATGAATAATCATGATACATGATATCACATATGTGGTCATCGCCACGTACAATATACATAGATTAGAATCTCCATGATGAAGATATACAAAGGACCATGATCTCCAAAATGGATGAAGATATATAATAGATCAAGATCTCCATAGCGGCTGGAAATGTCTGACATATACTAGAATCAAGTCACGAGAGCTGAAATCTCATGAACACTGGCACGATCAAGGAGGTCGCATATAAGAGATGCCACCAATCTGTAAAGTCTTCTACACAAACCGCTACGAGTACATGTCTTACTATGCAAATAGAGGTGTCGAGGTCGAACATAGTAGTCCATCGTCTCATTACCGGTCATTAATGTATACCGTTAATAGACGCGAGATCACCCACCGATAATGAAAACGGGAATCAAGGTACTAGAGTGCAAACTAACAAGTGTGAATAAATGTGTTGAGGTCAAACACTTGAGAGGATCCATCAATCAGGGGACATTGATGTATTCCCAAAAACTGTTGATGGCGAGAGAACCTACCACTGATGACTGCAAGTCTCAAGGCACTCAAAATGACTCTAGACTCCAATCCCAGAATAAATGATCTGAAGTCGATGGGATGAAATCCGTTGGAAGGAGGGAATTAAGGCATTCCCCATCATCCAACATGAGGTACTCAGCAAAGCTATATAATGTGGAAGGACTCGATCATAAGGTGCACGAACCCGTAACTATACCGGGAATGGCCAACATGCAAAGTCAAGATAACTAAGGAATGGCCGACTTAGGTTTCAACTTCCTTCGAATAAGAGCATAACAACATATGGTGACTCAATGAAGGCAGCATAGACTCGATATACAAATTGGGACATCTCTGTGACATAGGAGGCATCAACAGAGGCTCCATAGGGACTGGAAGCTTAACCAGTCGGTGGAGATAAACTCAGATAAATGAGTACAGCTCCTAAAGTCAAACTATAACCCAACCAATGGATGTGATATACAGTGCTCTGTTTGAAGGCAACACGAATCGACAGCTACCAAAGATAACATCTTTCCTTGTCCGGATTTTTGGTTTTTTGATTTTTTTTGGACTTTTTCAGTTATTTGAAAAGCTTGAAAAAAGAATGAGCTAGCTTTATATTTACAAACTAGGAGGAGACGAGTGTCATAAGGGCAAACAAACTAGTTCCAAGCAGTGGAACATACCTATTCTCAATGCAAATATACATGTGTAGGATATCGACACTCGAGGGTAAGTCCCCTCCCGGTAAAAAAGGAATCAAGCTGCGAAGGATATAAAAATGGCTCTGCTTGGCTAGACATGAGACAAGCTCGGGCTATATGGCTGAAATGCAATGTCAGGGGAGCCGGCATAAAGCTCAATAAGGCAGGAAAAGCTCATGATAATGCATTCACAACTTGACATAAGGGAGTCCTGAGGGAAATAGGCCAGCATAAGATCAAGAGGAGTATGAGACTCTTGCGAAATGTCATGGCAGTACTATATAATGGACTCTCGGACCAAAGAGAGGACTCACAGCATGGGTACCAAATGCAAAAAGCATAAGTTCCGGCAACAATGGACTATAGTTTCTTTGCTCTCAATTCTCTCTTCTTGCCTTCAATGTACCAAGGGGTTCCTTATATAGCTTTTCAAAGGGATAATGAAAGGTCGAATCTGAGCGATCTCAAGGCATACGGAAGGCCAGGAGTCAAATGAGTCAGATCCGTGTCAAGGAAAACTCCAAAAGGATTTCGATTATGCACACAAGCCGATGTACGCGGTTTTAGTGGTCAAAACCGTGTATATACACGCTTATAGGTTAAAAAGTCGCATGTATCATTTTTCATGTCTTTTTAGGGATGATCAAGGAAACATCAAAGGACAAAAAATGGTCCATGGGGTCTAAGGAGTCTGCAGCGGGACAGGGGAAGGCCATACAAAGTGTGATTCACCTAGAGTGGTGAAATCCGCTATAACAATACCCTTTTGGTTCAACTAACCTTCTTATATAGCTTTTAGGGTTTGCATGCATGTCACTTTTAGGGTATGCAGGTCACTTTAGGGTTTGCATGCATGCCACTTTTAGGGTTTGCATGCATGTAATTTTTAGGGTTTGCATGCATGTCACTTTTAGGAACATTTCAAAGAGAGTGGCAAGATGAGTAGAAAAAAATACTCTTGAAACTCAAGTAGGAAATAGTAATCTTGGGTGTAAGCAACAATGGAAAGATGAGTAGAAACAAATTCTCTGAAAGTTCATGTTTTTGGTAGCTGACCAATTTATCTAATTTAATATTTAAAGGAATTTAGGTATTTTTTGTGATATTTGGTAATTTGTCCCCTAAATGTTTCTCATTTTTCTTTTCCAAGTACAACATATTTGGGAGGGAACCTCCTGGGTAGTTCCTCTCATTCCAAGGATGGTACCTAGGGTAAACCCTAGATTGTTCAGGGCAGAAGGCCATGTTCACAACTCATGAATAGATTATGTATAACTAATAAACATTCAACTCACTAAGAGGAAACATGTCAGAAAGTGGAATTTGAACTTCGGTGGGGAGGGTAACAACCTTTTCAGACACCACTTTTGTCCTATAATTTTTAAGAATAGGGGCATGTATCTAACAAAATGTCCAATGATTTTATAGTCTATTTTTGTGCTCATTTTTGCAAAGAAGGAAAAGAGATGTCCAAGAAATCCTCTCTTATCCCAAGTAAGATGTGTTTCTTAATCAACAACATAATTTTATAGGGCTGCCAAATGAAGACTACGTGATGTGTTTTACTCTAGTTTGGGATGAATAACCATCCTTAGGGACTAGATTTTGTGTCATGATGTTCATTTGGAGAGGTCTACCATTAGATGTGTATCTTTCAGCCCCATTAAATATGTCACTTGAGGAATCATTGTATTAAAAAATTCCTATTCAATCAATGAAGTACACAATGGTGAATCTGGATAATTCACCCTAGCAGTTGGTTAGGTTGTATAAATTTCACCATCGAATCCAATTGGGTCAAGGAAATATGCCCTAAAACCTAAGTAGCTCACCGAGCTCCCAAAACGTGTCTCCAAAAGATGAATAATAACAATGATACCCTTTTGGTTCAACTAACTTTCTTATATAGCTTTCAGGGTTTGCATGTGAGTTTTAGGGTTTGCATGCATGCCACTTTTAGGGTTTGCATGCATGTCACTTTTAAGGTATGCATGTCACTTTAGGGTTTGCATGCATGCCACTTTTAGGGTTTGCATGCATGTCATTTTTAGGGTTTGCATGCATGTCACTTTTAGGAACATTTCAAAGAGAGTGGCAAGACGAGTATAAAAAAATACTCTCGAAACTCAAGTAGAAAATAGTAATCTTGGGTGTAAGCCACAATGGCAAGATGAGTACAAATAAATACTCTTGAAGCTCATGTTTTTGGTAGCTAACCAATTTATCTAATTTAATATTTCAAGGAATTTAGGTATTTTTTGTGATATTAGGTAATTTGTCCCCTAAATTTTTTTCATTTTTCTTTTCCAGGTAACATATTTGGGAGGAAACCTCCTGGGCGGTTCCTCTCATTCCCAGGATGGTACCAAGGGTAAACCCTAGATTGTTTAGGGCACAAGGCCATGTTAACAAATCATGAATAGATTATGTATAGCTAATCAACATTCAAATCACTAAGAGGAAACATGTCAGAAAGTGGGATTTTAACTCTGGTGGGGAGGGTAAAAACGTTTTCGGACAACCACTTGAGCTGCACCGAATTGACTCCCTAAATGTTTCTTATGCCAAAACAACACTGTATAAAATTGATACATGTGTTTGAATTTTACAATCTTATTTTTTATCTAAAAAAATGAGTGCTCTTTCACTTTGTTGTTATCAAATCTTCTTTACCAGGTCAATCTCAATAGAAAGAAAAATATCCCACTAAGTGTTGCAAATCCACTGCTTCCCCCATTCAATGTGCAATCATGAACGACGAAAACAATTTACTAAGGACTGGTTGGCATGTGTGCTTGATCTATTGTTAAAAGAGAAATCTTACTGTCGAAGAAATATGTCTTAAATTAAGGGTTGAAATTTCGGATCAATAAGGCTCAATTTGGCCGAAATTTCTGAGAAATAAGACCCAGTTGGGTTGAAATTTTAGATCTAATTTATGTCCAAATGTGTCAACATTTTAGAGCTTAAGTATGAAATTCGATTAAATATCGAATCTTAAGGCTCAAATAGGCCTAAATGTCTAAACTTAAGGTCTGAAGGGCCAACATTTTAGAGCCTAAGGCTGCTAAGGGCAAAGTTATTTCATTGTTTGTATTCCTCTGAAATCCTTCCCGAATATGTTGCAGCTGAAACCGTTTTTCATGAGTGCATGTGTTTTAATGTCCCATTCTTCGTCAAGAGGCAATGCACATGGAGGGAGCCTGCCCCTAGCCACCTATCCTACTTATAACGATTGTCATGGGAAATGGGGGAAGTGTGATCTAAAAGGTCAATGTCACCTGCATCTTGGGATTCATTTGAAAATCTTTATTAGACCACTATGTTAATTTAAGCATGTCAGGAATGTATCCTTTATGATTGCATAGACTACTTGATTCTTTCGATTTTGATTGCAAAAAAAACGTTTTGTTATTTTCTTTCCATATTTCCCAAGCCAATACATGTAAGTGGTGTTTCCACAATCTGTTGAGAATGGAATTGTTAAATGGATTAAGGAACCAATTTATTATGGCTAGGGCATGGTTCCCTTTAACATGATAACTTCTGTTGAGGCCTGAAAAATCACAGGAAAAAATAGTAAGGGATTCTCCCCAATCAATGTTCCCAACTAGCCCGTTGACTGTTTGGTATAGGGAATCCGTCCGGTTTGCGGTCCGGCTACCGTAGGTCAAGTAACAAAAATAGAGGGTTTTACCGGTTGCGGCCCAGTCCACCGTGTATTTTGTATTTTTTTTTTTTTGACTTAATGTATGAAATGCACGTGCCTAACTAAATGCAGGGTGATTGAGATGCAAAGGGTAGTCACAACGTGATGCGCAGGTTCTTACCTCTCGTCTTAGCACTCCCAAGCGTCTGAATCAAATACAACCAGAAAATAAACTAATTGTCTAATCTATCCCTAGGGAGCAGAGTTGTCATTCATTGATGAGTAATATATTTTGTACATGCATTGAGAAAAGTTACAGATAGCTGACACTTCCTTCAAAACACATGAACAATCAAAGATGTTTCAACAACCAGATAGCCAATCGTTTATGGACAACGTTTATTAATCATAGGAGGAAAACATCATAGAATAAACCAAAGAACATTCCAGGAAGAACATAGGTTTAGAAATTAGAACATCCTCACAGTTAATGAGACACGGCTGAAAATGAAATAGTTCCTCTTCAACATTACTCATTCAAGTACATTTGACGCATTCCATATTGCACTTCTTCCAGCATGCAAAAATTGCAGTTTCTTATTGTAAAACGAAATAGTTCCTCTTACAACAGACAGTTTACAAAATTTTCAGGGGAAAAAGCCCCCTTCTCAGTCTTCTCTACCCTATTAAAACTATACAGTAAAATCCTTTGGGATGCCCCCATCGCGTGACCTTTCAGCTCCCTCCGACGTTTTAGATCCATCTTCAGGCCGCCGTGTCTTCCCGTTCATCTTCTGATTAGTAACGGATGGACCTTTCTAGTCCGCGTCTTTGTCTTCATTCGTTTTGTCCTTCTCTTCTGCGATCTTGCTAGTTCCGGCCTTGCTTCTACTAGATGGTCCGTCTTCCTCCATGCCATGGTAGTTTGACCGATCCCTCGAACCAACCTGCAATCAATCGACAAGTATCATTTATTGGAAAGGCGTTACAAAACAAAACATCAGATTCTAACAATTGAACGACTATTCCTTAAGGAAACGGCCTGGTGCGTCTCTGGTTCTGAGAACAAAATCGATAGAGCCTTGGACGGGAAACTTATAAATCGGTGGTCGAAAGGCTTCTACGTCGGACGTGAAAGGACTTTAAGAGCTGCAATGGTGGAAGGGCTATAAGAACCGGGTAAGCGAAACACGGGCGAAAGGCTTTAATCGGACATCGGACAGATTAGTACTTCGGAAGCCAAAAGCCTTTGAGAACCACAACAGTGGAAAAGAGAAGGCTAGAGCCATGCGATGCAAGTCGGAAGTCAGATGAATTTCTGTTTCAGAAGACAAATGGCTTTCACATCCGCAACGGCGGATGAGAAACGGCTTTGGGTATGCAGTTGAACTGGCTAAACGTATCGGCAGTCGGAGCTCATCATACTTCGGAAGGCAAAACAACTTGGGAGCCGCAACAACGGATGAGGAAGAGGTAGTGGCTTCCGATCTAACATAAGAAAGACATCCGATCTTAAGAAAACCTGAGTGTTTAAATAGTCTCTAAGAACCAGCTGAGGATGGAAACTTGTTATCTCTCCACAACGGCGACCCATCAACAAAAACAAGCTTAAAGTAGAAAGAAAAAATCCCAAACGCAATAAAAAATAGAGACCATGGACGAGAGTTGAGCATTTAAATCATCTAATATCAACGCATGACCGAACTCAGAAGATTCAACAATTAAATAAAGCAAAAATCATGAGGAGGGGCCTAGAATTTTACTAAATTTGGGGAGAAAAGTTGCCGCTGCAACAACTGGCAATTTCCTGGTGAACCTAGATCTCTGGGTAATTCTACCTTGAGTGACAGACTGTTTCATAGCAAATGCATCTATTGAACTCTTCCAGCCATATGGATTTCTCAACTGACAGAAGTGTGTACCTTAATCATTGATGATAGTCCATTTTGGGGAAGTGGAAACCAAGATTTTTTAAGTCCAAATAACTCTATTGAGGCCAGGAAATGAGTTCATTATTAATTTCGTCTTCAGGTAGCTGACAGCATCAGACACCACAAGATTGTAACACAGGGTAAACATGAATATTCATTTGTTCCGCATTCCCATGCCATTTTAGCACTTTTGTGCTCTTGTACTTTTGTCCCTTTTCATACGAGTCATGATGCATGCCTTCCTTACTGAATTTTAATTCAAGATCCTCTATCCCATAGTGCCCTTTTGTGTGAGCGATGTGCTTTCTATTTCAGCACACGGACGGAGGGGATCTTTTGGCAATTTATTACTGATGATTCAGCATTTTCTTTGATACTTTTTGGACTTTTATTTGGCTTTTGCCATTCATTTCTTGGCATGGGATCATTTATATTTAACATACTGTTTCCTTTGCTCTTTTCTATGGGTCCTCTACTGTCGCCCCTCAGAAAATTTTAAGTGTGTAGTGGATGAAGCCTCAACATAGTATTCTAGACTCTTTGAATTCGGTTTATTTCACAGGGATTGAGCAGGACTTCGATGCACACAGAGGTATTCGAAAAAACTGTTAGACTGAAAGAAGTTCAAAGAGCAACGCACAGTCTGATTACTCAAACATGTTTACCATTCCCCAGAAACTTTGGTATCCCCATACAACCACAGGTTCATTCCCTTTATTGAAACCAAAAACTTAGACTAAAACAAAATAAAAATGTGACTCAAAAGACATCAAACAGCTTATTTATATACAGGACAGAAACTCAAAGACAGTCAAGAAAAATAAGACTTGAGAACCAAACCGTTTACCAGCAAGTTCTCTTCCCAACCCTGTAAATATTGCAGCTTATAAGTAGAGGGACCAAGCTTGGCTGAGACCTGGAAAGGGCCTACCCACAACTGCTGGAATTTAGTATGCTTCCCTTTCTCATCGTGGGGGTGATCCCATTTGAGGACTAGGTCTCCTACTTCGAAGTCTTTTGTTCCAGTTTTATGCTTGTCAAACCACTTTTTTATTACCTCTTGCAAATGCTTGAAACGTTCTCTGGCTGCTGATCTAGCCTCTTCTGCTTTCAGCAGATTGCATATCCTTATCTGTAAAACCTCATTCTCCGACCCACTAGACTCTTGAGCTAAGATGGAAGATGGTAGCATGATATTGGGTGGAAGGATGGCTTCTTTACTGTACACAAGGGTATAGGGTGACACTCCTATCACAGACTTGGGGGTGACTCTATCAGCCCAAAGGGCGTTGGGTAAGGCTAAGTGCCAACTTCTCTGGTTTTCTATTACAGTCTTCTTCAGAATTCTAATGAGGTTTTTATTAGAGGATTCAGCCAGGCCATTCCCTTGCGGATAGGAGTTAGCGAAATAATGCAATTTTATCCCTTTATCATGGGCGAAAGCAGTTAACTTAATTGACGAAAAGTATTTAGCATTATTAAAAACTAACGAAATTGGAACCCCAAACCTGGTCATGATATGATCGTGCAGGAAACTGATGACCTCATCTTCATTTATCTTGCGCAGGGGTACTGCTTCCACCCAGCGAGTGAAATAATCCGTTGCGGTCAGGATGTACTTGTGTAGTAGCGAGGATTTTGGTTTTATTTCTCCAATGATGTCCAATCCCCATTGCTCAAAAGGTTTCGTGATCATTACAGGATTTAGGGGTGCTGCTGCTCTAGGTTGTCTCCCACCACATCTTTGGCAAGTATCACATTTTCTGACGTGGGAATCTGCATCCTTGAAGAGCGTTGGCCAATAGTAACCAGCTTTGAGGACCTTGTGGGCTGTAGTGTCCCCTGAATAATGTCCCCCAGCTGGACCATCGTGCAATTTAGACATTACTTTCTTAGCATCTTCTTTCTCCAAGCATCTCAGGAGGACTCCATCGTAGTTTTTCCTGAATAATACGCCTTCGACGATTTGGTAGGAAGCTGATTTCAGACGCAGGGCCCTTCTCTGCTTAGAGTTCCAATGTTCTGGCAATAGTCCTGACTGTAGATAATGTACAAGGTCTCTATACCAAGACTCAGGAGCTGTAAACAAAGGACATACCTCTACTATATGTAATTCGGCCTCATTTTCCCAGGCGCTCTCTTCATTGTTCCTATTTTCAGTCATCAATTTGCACAACCCCTGACCTTTAACTATAGATGCGGGTTTGAATTCAAGATCGTATTCTTGGAGGGCTGTCACCCAATTGCCTCTTCTTTCTCCTAACTCTCTTTGTATAAGAAGGGATCTTACAGCTGGGTAAGGAACAATGACCTTGGTCCGACTTTTTAGAATATAAGGCCTGAATTGCTTTACTGCTTTAAATACTGCGTAAGCTTGTTTATCAACAGCTGGGTAGTTCAATTCAGCCCCCTATATACTAGTACTCATAAAAGAGATTGGGAATTCATCCCCCCCCTTCTTGCTTTTGGGTGAGCATAGCTGCTAGTGAGTCATCGGATGCAAATGTATACATAATAAAGTCTTTATCAAAGTCTGGGATTTTCAAGGAGGGTGCGTGTGCAATAGCAGTTTTAATCTTACTGAAAGCATTTTTTTCAATTTCATTCCACTTGAATTGTGCATTTTGCTTGACCATCTGCTGTAATGGTTTGATAGTCTGTGCGATTTTAGGTACAAATATTCTTACAAAATTTATGGTTCCCATGAACGATTGCATTCCCTTTTTATTATGGGGCATAGGGATTTGTTCAATGGCCTTAATCCTTTCTGGGTCTATAGATATGCCTTTCTTTGAAACTATATGCCCCAGTAACTTGCCTTCCGTGACGACAAACACACATTTCTTGGGGTTAAGCGAGATGCCGTACTTCCTACAGCGTTCAAAAATCTGTCTTAAGTGAAATGCGTGCTCTTCTCTTTTCTTTGAGAATATTGTGATATCGTTAAGGTACACTACCACACTTCGGCAGATCAATCCGCAGAAGGCTATGTCCATAGCCTTTTGAAATGTTGCCCCAACGTTTATAAGCCCGAAAGGCATCCTTCGGTAGGCAAAGGTTCCCCATTTAGTTCTGAACGTTGTCTTCAATCTATCTTCCTCGGCTACTAACACCTGGTTGTAGACAGAGAACCCGTCTAACAATGAAAACAATTCAGAACCAGAAACCATCTGTAGCAATTGCTCCATGGGAGGCACCGGATAGTTGTCTTTATCTGAGGCGCGGTTTAAGTTTCTGAAGTCCACGCACAGTCTGATTTCTCCCGACTTTTTTCTGACCGGTACCAGATTTGACACCCACTCAGAGTGTCTGACTTTAAAGATGATCCGAGCATCCAATAATTTTTTGACTTCACTCTGAATTAGCGGTTCCAACTTGGGATGCATTTTTCTTAGAGGCTGCTGATATGGCTTGACGCCGGCCTTGATGGGGATGACATGTTTAATGATGCTGGTATCATATGTTTTTAGATCTTCGTATGTCCAGGTGAATACATCCTTATATTGTTTAAACAGACTGACGAACCTCTCCCTCTCGGCCGATGAACAACTTTTGCCAAGATTTACAAATTTAGGATTCGCCTCATCCCCCAAATTAATTAGCTCGAACTGCAGGGTATAGCTGTGAGTCTTTACATTGGCTTGTCTTCTGAACTTTTCATTTAAATCGAACATCTTTTCCAGCGTCCTGACACCTTTAGGAATGAAATTGTCATATTTCATCTCAGCCTGATGTTCCTCATCATCTATAATAGCTCCTTTAAAGACCTCATCATTTGTCAAGCATTCGATTATTTGTTGGTCATCATCAAATACTTGCAGGTTGGTGATCATATCAGGTACTGCAGGCCTGAAAAGCAATTCAACAGAACATCTGTTATTAGTGGGTACAAGCCTGGCGGCTGATGTGGCTAAAAGATCAGTGGCCACATTTTTTAGTCTGGGAATTGAAACGATATTGAATGCATCAAAACACTTAAGTAAGTCCCATACCTCATTTTGGTAAGCTTTTAAATGGGGAGAAATACAGTGTCTTTGATTTCTTATTTGCTTTACAATAATTTCTGAATCTCCAAAAACTTTTAAATTACTTACCTTTAGCTCAATCGCTTTCCTTAAACCTTGCACTAGTGCTTCATATTCAGTTGTATTATTTGTGCATTCAAATTCTAATCTACATGCAAGGAAAATGCTTATTCTTCTGAGGGTCGATTAGGATGCAGCTGGCCCCTGACCCTTCTAAAGTCTTAGATCCATCAAAAAACAAAGTCCAAAAAACATTATCTACTGAATGTGAATCTATTCCTACTACTAAATTTACTATGTTACAATCAATCTCATCAGCTTGAGAAAATCGAAGGAGATCAGGCTGGGTGTCAGATGTGTCACTGGCCTCTTCCGCTTGATAATTCCCTGGTTCCAGTTCGAGAAAATAGTTTCCCAATACAGATTCGACTGGTACATTCTTCTCATCCAGTTGAGTAACATTGTACTTCATGTGAGGTTCTCTTAAAATATTAATATGGTTGGGACTCCCTTTGTACGGCAACCATAGATGCGACCAATCTGAGGTGAAATATCCATTTAATTTAGCTGACCAATCTCTGCTCAGGACAAGGCCGTAAGCGTCTGGTATATCGGCCACCACGATGTTAATAACTTGGCATACTTTGTCATTGGATGCCAGACGGATTAGGACGTCTTCCATCTCACCAATTACCTTAACGTCTGTCCTATCCAATTGCACCACCCTCCACGTGGTTGGCTTAGGCTGCCCATTTATTTTCTTACATACTGATATGGGCATGACATTAATCGACGCCCCTGAGTATACTAGACAATTGTGCACGTTATGATTAAAAATTTCAAACGTCAGGAGGAAAGGTGGATGTTTAGTTTTAGACTTACCTCCAGTGCTAGCTTCTCCAATTTCTTCTTCGTCCCGAGGTTGATTGTCAGCGGGCAGCTTCTCTTCTGATGCTTCAAGTGCTTTCAACAACCTTTGTTTCTGTTGAGGCACTTTGCACATTTCAAATAGTGGGATATTTGCCTTTATCTTCTTTAAATCTTCCACAATGTCATAATCCATCTGTTGTGCAATGGAATGAGATTTATCAGCATTCACCTTTTCTTCAGTTGGCTTGGGCGGCATTCTGTTCTGCCTAGGATCTTGGCTGGTAATAGTGAACTCTGGAATCTCATCAGCCAAGGGTTTATTCTGAAATTTCTTCTTAATATTTCTCTGCAGCCTCTTGATCTTTGGGAGTAAAATACTGTCATCACTAACCGTCCCTTGGCTTCTAGTTGTCACGTTAGCTTCCCTGACATCCTTGTGTCCCTGAGTATTTTCCTCTTCTGCATCGAGTAAGGAGACAGAATTCCATAATGCCATGGTCTCTTCTTCCTGTTCTTTTGTAGAAGTAGAAGCAGCACTCTCTTTCCTTTCATCATCATCTTCTTCCGTTAATCTCGAATCCAACATCTGATTCATGAGCAATGTCATTGAATTTATCCATTGCGGACAGTTCCTTTCGGAATGAGGTTGTTGATGAAAGGTACAGAAATTTTCCATCCCTATATCTGTCAGATTCATGGATGTAGTTTTTTGAGGAGGAGGTTGGGGCTGATTGTTGTCCTCCCTTTTCTTATAATATGGCCTGTAGAACTTTTGTGCTTCTTTTTCTTTCTCTAAGTCTATGATCTTATTAGACAGCTTTTGCATCATTTTGGCCATACTTTCATAATATGGTGCTTTCTCCTCTTTAGGCTTAGTAAACAGTAAGGTTTTCCTTCTCTCCCCTGACTGTTCGGGATAATCTTCAATACTCTCTCTTTCAGCCTCCACCACTTCCGCTTCTTCATAAGTTTCTGCCAAAGTAGGCTTGGCCCTACCTTTTGCAAACATGGCCAAATCAGGACCCAAAGCTGATGTATAATACTAAATGAGGACCTTGTCTGAAGGTTTGTCTGCATCAGAGAAATTATTAAGATATGCTGCAAATCTCTGGGTGAAGCTATGCACCTTCTCTTTCTTCTCCTTTTTCAGAGCACATAGTCCCTTCATAAGGGCTGCGTGAGTCTTTTGAACGGCGTACTTGCTTCGGAAAATTCTCTCTAAAGTATCCCAATCAGGGATGGAATTAGCAGGCAACCCAAAATACCATGATGCAGCAGCCCCTTTAAGGGTATGCGGGAAAAGTCTACACACTACATCTTCATGCTCCCCAGCCTTCAACCCTTCTATTGCCAAGTAAAAACTCTGCAGATGATCATCCACTAATATCTTCTCATTTGGATCGAACTTAGGCAACAACTTTTCAAAGGCCTGAGGTAGGTCATGCAAAGGAGGGGTCAGGTTTAGAGGTGATCTGGCTTTCCATGCAGGTGGTGGGTTTGGAGGATTAGGTGGAGGTTGATTGGCGTTAACGCCGGCCATGAGTTGAGGTGGAGAGTGAGGGGGTGAACCGACAGGGGTGTGAACAGGAGAAATGTAAGGGGTATCTGGGCCTTCTTGATTCAAGGGTAGCTCAACTTCTTGTAAGGAAATTTCCACAAGTTCTTCCCAGTCTCCAACCAGCACTGAGTATTCTGTTACAGGTTGGCCTTTCTTTTTATACTCTCTCCTGCGCAATTCAGGGATAATCGACAATCCTCCAATCTTCTTTACATATGCCCTGGTGTGTCTTCTCAGGTCATTAACAATTTCATTGCGAACATGATATAGATGTTCTCTTTTTACTTCTTCCAGAATTGGATTACGCGGTCCACTACTTTCAGAATTGTAACCAGTGGAATAATCTCAGGAAAACGGGTTTCCTTGGCCAGCCATGCACTGGCGGCCCTCCTTCTAGCGCCAAAACTGTTGAGGCCTGAAAAATCGCAGGCAACAACAGTAAGGGATTCTCCCCAATCAACATTCCCAACTAGCCCATTGACTGTTTGGTATAGGGAATCCGTCCGGTTTGCGGTCCGGCTACCGTAGGTCAAGTAACAAAAACAGAGGGTTTTACCGGTTGTGGCCTGGTCCACCGTGTATTTTGTATTTTTTTTTGGACTTAATGTATGAAATGCACGTGCCTAACTATATGCAGGGTGATTGAGATGCAAAGGTTAGTCACAACGTGATGCGCAGGTTCTTACCTCTCGTCTTAGCACCCCCAAGCATTTGAATCAAATACAACCAGAAAATAAACTAATTATCTAATCTATCCCTAGGGAGCAGAGTTGTCATTCATTGATGAGTAATATATTTTGTACATGCATTGAGAAAAGTTACAGATTGCTGACACTTCCT
This sequence comes from Pseudotsuga menziesii, assembly GCA_001517045.1. Classification (NCBI taxonomy): domain Eukaryota; kingdom Viridiplantae; phylum Streptophyta; class Pinopsida; order Pinales; family Pinaceae; genus Pseudotsuga; species Pseudotsuga menziesii. The sequence continues at coordinate 127,769 of LPNX010615665.1, forward strand.
TCAAAAAACATGAACAATCAAAGATGTTTCAACAACCAGATAGCCAATCGTTTATGGACAACGTTTATTACTCATAGCAGGAAAACATCATAGAATAAACTAAAGAACATTCCAGGAAGAACATAGGTTCAGAAATTAGAACATCCTCGCAGTTAATGAGACACAGCTGAAAACGAAATAGTTCCTCTTCAACATTACTCATTCAAGTACATTTGACGCATTCCATATTGCACTTCTTCCAGCATGCAAAAATTGCAGTTTCTTATTGTAAAACGAAATAGTTCCTCTTACAACAAACAGTTTACAAAATTTTCAGGGGAAAAATCCCCCTTCTCAGTCTTCTCTACCCTATTTAAACTATACAGTAAAATCCTTTGGGATGCCCCCAACGCGTGACCTTTCAACTCCCTCCGACGTTTCAGATCCATCTTCAGGCCACTGTGTCTTCCCGTTCATCTGCTGATTAGTAACGGATGGACCTTTCTAGTCTGCGTCTTTGTCTTCATTCGTTTTGTCCTTCTCTTCTGCGATCCTGCTAGTTCCGGCCTTGCTTCTACTATATGGTCCGTCTTCCTCCATCCCACGGTAGTTTGACCGATATCCCTAACCAACCTACAATCAATCGACAAGTATCATTTATTGGAAAGGCGTTACAAAACAAAACATCAGATTCTAACAATTGAACGACTATTCCTCAAGGAAACGGCTTGGTGCGTCTTTGGTTCTGAGAAGAAAATCGATCGAGCCTTGGACGGGAAACTTATAAATCGGCAGTCGAAAGGCTTCTACTTCGGACGTGAAAGGACTTTAAGAGCCGCAACGGCGGAAGGGCTATAAGAACTGGGTAAGCGAAACACGGGCGAAAGGCTTTAATCGGACGTTAGATGGATTAGTACTGCGGAATCCAAAAGCCTTTGAGAACCACAACGGCGGAAAAGAGAAGGCTATAGCCATGCGATGCAAGTCGGAAGTCGGACGGATTTCTGTTTCGAAAGAAAAATGGCTTTCACATCCGCAATGGCAGACAAGAAACAGTTTTGGGTATGCGGCTGAACTGGCTAAATGTATCGGCAGTCGGAGCTTATCATAATTCGGAAGGCAAAACAGCTTGGGAGCCACAACGGTGGACGAGGAAGAGGTAGCGGCTTCCGATATAACATAAGAAAGACATCCGATCTTAAGAAAACCTGAGTGTTTAAACAGTCTCTAAGAACCAGCTGAGGATGGAAACTTGTTATCTCTCCACAACGACGACCCATCAGCAAAAAAAAATATTAAAGTTGAAACCAAAAACCCCAAATGCAATAAAAAATCGAGACCATGGACGAGAGTTGAGCATTTAAATCATCTAATATCAACGCACGACCGAACTCAGAAGATTCGACAATTAAATAAAGCAAAAATCGTGAGGAGGGGCCCAGAATTTTACTAAATTTGGGGAGAAAAGTTGCCGCTGCAACAAGTTCTTTTAATGGAACACCACTTTTGTCCTATAATTTTGAAGCATAGGGGCATGTATGTAAAAAAATGTCCAATGATTTCATAGCCTAGTTTTGTGCTCATTTTTGCAAAGAAGGAAAAGAGATGTCCAAGAAAGCCTCTCTTATCCCAAGTAAGATGTGTTTCTTAATCAACAACATAATTTTATAGGGCTTCCAAATGAAGACCACGTGATGTGTTTCACTCTAGTTTTGGATGCATAACCATCCTTGGGGAATGAATTTTGTGTCATGATGTTCATTTGGCATTTACCATTTTGGAACTGTGCTATGCTTAGTGTGCGACTCGTTGGAATCGAGCTTTTCATTCTTTTCTGGAGTTATGGAGAACTCGAAATAAGAAAAGATTGGTCTCTGGTATAAATAAACTAGAGACTAACTCATTGATTCATATTGCCAAGATCCAATAACTATAGGTAGATACTATCACCTCAGAAATACTTTCTTCCACGAGAGAAAAAATGATATTTTGATCTCTCGTGAAGCGAGAAAGGTGTTTGGTAATGCGGAAAAGGAAAAAAAACGAAGGAGAAATGAAATCTTCTCCCAATATTGTATGGTTCATTAATTACCCTCTGAAAAGTAGTGTGATAAATCATAAGAATCATCCTGATTCATTCAAGCAAGATTGAAGGGATTCAATTTATGAAGGAGAAAGAGCTTCGGGTTGATGGAAACTAAGGAAATTGATTTCGTAACAGATGAAAATAAAGCTCCATTGCGGAGGGAATACCTAGGCATTTAGATAGAAGCTATGGAACAATGGAACCTATGACTGCATAAGATCATATAAGAATCTTAATCATTCGTTGGATAGCATGGCGAAAGAAACCGAAAACGAATTATTAATCTCATTGGAGAGTCTATAAGTAAGTCGACCCCGTGGAGCAAATACTGGAATAGTTCATATTTGCCTGTGACATTATTTATTAAGATCATTGGATGGAATGAAAAGAGTTATTCGTCCTATCAATTATATTCTATATACGATATGCGTAACGCATAGATATAGACTTATTTCATATAAATAATAACTACAGTCCAATTTGACATAGATTATCCACGAGGAGCCAAGATGCATTGGATATCCTTTAGTGGACTTGGTTTGGGATTGAGGTGTTTGTAGTGTTGCCAAGGTCAATGGTGGGGAAACACTAAAATGTTCCATGGGGGTAAAAACAAGTTTGGTTGCAGTAGGGTTTTGGGTGGCTTGAGCTACCAAATGGAAAATTTGACTACAAGTCCAGGAAGATTCAATGTGGCCATCATAGGGTGACTAGTTCCCACAAGGGGGAGAATAAAGGGGTCTATTTATTGGGAGACCCCGCCCATAGATTCCATCCCTAATATGGGTGAGAAGTCAAGGGGTCTGTAGGATCACTTGTAGGCCGACAAAATGGAAAAATTGTTGAAGTAGATGGGTTGTCTATATATTTATCAAAAGATGTGATCATACACATAATAGATGATTCTTTCATTGAAACATTAAGAATAGGTTCATGATACATTTCAAGTAAGGTGGAGCATTTGAAAACACCAAAGTGGACATATGTGTATGAGGGTATGGGTTGTGATTATTCACAAGAGTAGGGAATACATTATCTAGGTTGGATTGAGTGTTATAATCATAATATATAAGCCAATCCAAGGTGAGAATATTTCTATTATGAGGGAACATCATCACCTAGAAAATCGATGATCCAACAACCATCATGGCATACATGAAACTATGACCTAGAATAATATTGTAGTCCAATGGGGCAGCTACAACCTCAAAAGCCTTCCCCTGAGCTAGATAGGAAAATTTTGATATAATCCTTCAAGTTGGGAAGAATATCCATCATGTGCACAAAGAGTGATGGTGAATGACACCACTAGATTAGGATATCCTAACTTCTTCCAAACAATGGTAGTCATATAAGATGTAGAAGATCCTTCATCAATGATACACTGGTGAACAATGAGGTTCTTAATGGTGAACAGAATATGAAACATAGCTAACAAAGGGAGGTGTTTGTCACCTCGGAGACACATTGTGCTATCAACTCAGTGTAGTGCCTGAGAACATTAGGAGCTAAAACTTCGATCAAATTTGAAAGCTGAAATGAGAAATTGAGTTTCTCTACTGCTATTCTCACAGATTTTCTCTCAGTTCAAAAAGATGAAAGGCTCCAGTTAAGTAATACATAACCATTGGACAGTGAGGCATGCAAATACCATGACATATTAATTAATGTTGGTGATGGGTGGTTTAAATTGAAGGAGAAAAAAGAAAAATTGTTAAGTGTCCCTTTAGAACAAATTGAACAATATATGGGCGAGAATAACTTGCTAGGCAATAAAGAATCTAGCAAACTGACATAGATTGTAGTTAATCAAATGTGCTTCACATGGGAACATGCAATTATATGAAAAAAGACATGAATACTTCATTTGTACTCATTTAATACATCACATATAAGGAAAGAATAAACATACTGCAATTCAATCCCACAATTCCATTCATATTGAAGCTATGCAATAAAATATGGTAGAACTGAGAAATACCAATGGATTTATTTGTAACACATATTTGTAACTGCTGGAAGGTATGCAGCTTTGCGGGTTAATATTTTCTAGCTATAGATGTTTATCTTGCATCCCATTAAATATGTCACTTGAGGAATCATTGTATTCAAAAATTCCTATTCAAACAATTATTTTCTCTTGTTATAGTGGTGCTTTTTCCTCCTCCTGAACCATGTACACCAAAATATATTCTCGATTTCCTATATTTTTTGTCCAGTTGTTTACTTTTCCCTGTACTGGGTGTAGAACTAAGGTCCCATATTCTAAACCAAGGGGGAAATTTTCTTGTACTTATTAGTTGCTATATGAGGCTTGAGATGGAGGAGGCACGCCTTGAATTATTGGACCAAATTGATGAGAGATAAGGGATATTGGGTGAAGGTTGAGAGAATGTTGTTCTTTCTAACTAGGGTTGTTCCGGATTTGAGAATACTTGAGCCACAACCTTTAAGGGATCATATTTGAACTTTTCGATTGTTAATATGAAATATATTTATATTCTTTGACATGTCTTGACATACTTTTAATGTGAGAATTTCTCATCATGCACAGCTGTACAATGTTAAATTTGACATGTTTTTTAATCTGTGGAAAATTCTTATCATGCACAGCTTCACAGCTTTAGGGTGAAGCAAACTTGGATACTATGTAGCGATAGACCCAGAGGTCATCGTCAGGTAAATTTCATTGTTATTCAATTCATAGTCAAGTATATATAAAAATAAATATTCTTTTACACATCTAAATCTAATCTCTTGTTGTGCCCAGGTGGTGGCTCTCAGCATGCAGACGTCTGTCTAAGGGGTCTACAGGGGTTGGTGGACAAACACAGAGGACATGTGTAGTGTATTATTCTTCAGATACACCATTGCCAGGTAGAGAAATGGTTTACATGTACATTTTCACTAGTAATCTTGTTTGACACATTTTTTAATCTGTGGAAAATTCTTAACATGCATAACTTCACATCTTCAAGGTGAATCAAACTTGGGTACTATGCAGCGAAATACCCAGAGGTCATTGTCAGGTAAATTTCATTGTTATTCAATTCATATTCAAGTATATATAAAAGTAGGCTTACCAACCAATAGACTGATTATATTTTCTTTCTAAAAAGTAGGTTGGATTTTGGTGGCTTAAAAAACCTTCTTAGTTATATATATATATGTGTGTGTGTGTGTGTGTGTGTGTGTGTGTGTGTGTGTGTGTGTGTACTAGTAGGAAAAGGGGTGTTTTGCCAGTTGTTGTCCCTACTATTAATGAAAGAAAGGCCATTAAAAACCTTGACTCTATTGGTATTATTATATTAGCAGAATGGGTTTCAAGTGCTCTAGATCAGTTGTTTTTACCTATCATAGTTTATATTAGAATAAGCTTCGCTGGCATTCATTCATGTAACTGCATCTCTCTGCTCGCCCCTTTATAATAAAAAATTGGGTTGAAAGTGCATCAAACTTTCGCTTTTAGGTGTCTTGAAGCATTGAATGACGTCACCCAGGATAGCCCTTTATGCTTTAAGGAAACAATACCATTACCCTTTATGCATTACCCCATTACCCATTATCATATATCCCCTTTCTTTCACTTAATGATACACTGACCTTACACCTAATTGACTTAGTCTTAAGTGACCAGGAACTACTATGCAATGCGATCATAACCTCTGGATAGGAGATTAAATAGAGAGGAGGAGGTAAGAATTAACAGTATGGGACACAGTGAGGACAGATACGACCAAACACATTTATGGTATGGGAAACATCGACCTTCTGGTCTTTCCTATTGAAACCCTGCTGGGTAACTATCACCTCCTCTACCTGCTTCAGTTCCAATGGCTTACCCTTCATTTGGTGATGCTCTTCCTTTGAACCCATCTTTATTTTGATCTTTCTTTTCAAAAGAAAGGGGACCGACACACAAGTTAGGATTTCACTACAGCTTCTTCAGTTTCAGTGAATCACTACAGAGATTGAACTGAACTAGGCGTCTATATAGGGAGTAATTATTGCAATAATTGAGTCCAAACAATGTCACTACAACAGAGATCTTAACGAAAGCTTTAACTATTATAAGGATTTAACGGCTTAAGCAGTGTATCTAAGGCTGGAAATGGAACTGACTCTACAGACTGAAGCTAGTATTTCTTTCTTACTACATGGACTCTTAAGGAAGTCTATAAGGCCTTAATATACAAATCTATCTAGTAGTGCTTTACTCCCTAGTAGTTCTACTCTACAACTACTACTCTCGTAAGCTAATATAGTCTCTATTGCATGTGGACTACTACTGCATATAGTGATTAATTACTCCTAGTACTTCAGCTAGTAGTACTTAGAGCTAGTTCATATGGCTTTAACAGAATATGGATTAAGGCTTTAACTCTACGGAACTTAGTGCATGGACCAAGTGTTCATAGTATAGGGCTTGTTTCCATGGAAGTAAGGCAAATACTAAAGCAAGTAGATCTACTCTACAACTAATAGTACCTACTTTATCTAGTAGTAGTTCTTTTAGAGATCAAGGTGAAAGCTAATTGAACTAGACTAAGGAAAGATACATAGATGTTAGAGTCAAGCTTAACTAGATAAATACCGATATAGTCTCTTTGTGTTCGCTATTTTATTTAAACCTACTACGACTATTTTCCATGTTTTTTCAATTCAATGGAGGATTTGGTTACAAGTTTGTGAAGTCCTGCAAGAGTGGAATGAAACGTTACAAACAAACTATAAGAGAAAAAAAGCTGGGTAGGACCTGCCACATAACATAAATGGAAGACTCTCACTTGGGGAAGGAAATAGACAAGGAAGGGAATATATAGTGACTCACAGAACCAATCCTAGTAGCCCCAGTCCAAACAGATAACCAATTCCATTTAGTGTATTGATAGGGGACTTCACAAGAGAATACTTATATTGTATTCCTACCAGAGGCAAGGCTTGGAAGATAATAGTAGGGTTTGATGCAAATGCGTATGAAATTGGTGCTTATTTCAAGTAAATGACTTGATCCATGGGTTATCGATCTGCCTTTGCCTCTATGGTCTATTCCTTCACCCTACCAGGAACGATGTAACAAGATCTCAATCTGAAAGAGTCATTATTACTGGCTCTCAAACTCAAAATGGAACCGGAGCGGGTTTTGAATCTAAAAAGGAAATAGCCTCGGAACGATCCATTGTACTGAAACCAATGAAGCTGCTGCTTCTTATACTTAGCTTGGAAATTAAGAAATTCTATTGGTTAAGGAAGGAGTTGCATTTCTATAAAGCAGTTCACTCACTCTGACAACCCCTTCTCTCTATGTTCATTAGCCAAGGTCTAACTAGTAGCTTCATTAGGAAATGAAGATGAGTCCACTAAACTTTCTAAGGAGGGGCACTCAGTTGCTTCAAGGCAATCCCAATCTGCATTTCCAATATTCATGCCTATCCAAACTATGGGGCGTCGTCAGTATCCAAGTGGCTCATAGCCTCCCCTTTCAGTTGAGCGGGCTTGTCACACAATTGATTGAATCCATGTTGGAAAAATGGGTAGATAGGGCTCCTGTTCACCTTCTCTGGTGGTGGCCATCACTGTTCAAATTGCTTCAAGTATTATTACCTACAGATCTGTTGGTGTGAGACTTTATCACTATTCTTCAAAATTTGTTCCTTGACTACTATTGGTTTATAATATTTAAGAACAACCTCTTCTAATTGCTGCTATGATATATCCCTAGGAAATGGTATATGATGGTAGGAGATGTTACTGCCACTCAAATGTCCTCTAAATGCCATCAAAACCTTCTGAACAATATATTCAACCAGTGCCTTTTTCAGACTTGTCTGCTCTTCAAACAAAGGTATATGGCCAGGATCACGAAGACTGTAAGTATATTGAAGCTCAAGTGGGACGATTCCAAAAAATTCAAATACATTACACACAGGTTGTATAAGAGAAAAGCACACAACAATTGATGAATATTCCCTTTCTTAGTCAATAATAAAACTGTAAATACAACAAAAAAACCTTGACTAACTTCTCCTATGGCATCATATTCTTTGTTTGGTCTAGTCCCCCCTTTTTCACGCCCATAGGCTTACATTCATACCCACAAATCTGAGCTTCCAAAGCTGACTGTCATCCTCTGCTACTGTTGACATTCTGCCTGTGTATTTTTTGTATTTCTATTTTATTGCTGATTGTTGATTATTTCAGCAAAAAACAATGATTTAGATGATCAAACTGAACTATTTTTGAGTTTTCTTTCTATTATTTTTCTCTTTTGAAGTTGTTTTTATTCCTTTCAATCGTTGCAATAGTTTAGGTTTGCCGAATTTTGAGTTTAGGGTCCTCTTGTTATGTAAGCAATGTTTACTTTGTTGACATTGTTTTACCATCTTAGTGTTTAGCAAATTTTCAGCCATGTACTACTGATGATCTTCTTTATGCAGCTTATTATCCAAGTTTTTTGGCACCATGTACAACAACTTATGATCATTTTTACTGTGCTTATTATCCAGAATGACAGCTGCACTATGGTATCCAGAATGACGGGTGCACTGGATCATATATGTAATTATTCATTTGTTGAATCTGAATAGTTAGATATGAATGGTAATATGTATTTGTAAATTTGACCATTTTTTAATAGAAAAATGATAAATGATCGTAATTAAAACGTTTTTATTTGTATCATGATGATTTTAGATGTATTTTTTTGGTATGGTTTTGACACATAATTCATGAATAATTTTGAACCACTCCTTGTTTTATTTGAGAACATGGTTGCAAATAAAATTTAAGACAATACATAGATGTAAAGGCTATGATCAAAACTCAGTTTCAAGGTATACAAATAAAAAAACAAGGTAAATGATAGAAGCATTTAATGTCAATGAGTGTGTTCTTATTATGTAAGCATAAAATATTTATGGTTAAATTAGATGTAGATGATGAACTTTGTTGGGTTAATTTTTTAAGCTTCCATATGAAGATAGACCTCCATATACTATGAGGGATAAGGTGAAAGGTGTTTTCCCATCTTAATGCTCATGTTTCATTGAATGAAAAGGCTGTGTGGTGCACTTTCATATATGAAGAAGAGATGAGTATGAAACTAATGCCATGTTAGTGGAATTGTTTTAGAATCTTCACGACATAAATAATGGGGATAAGATCACCCTTGACACATTTGTGAAGCTTAAATTGTTGTATTTTATCACCATCACTATTCATGCAACATAATGTTCTTGTTTTTCATCACCCTATTTTCAAAGTTTTGAGTTCATGTGCATGAGTTATTTTTACACCGCAACAAAAAGATCAACATACGAATATGTGCATGAGTTATTTTTTTAGTGCACCAAAAAGACCAACATACCAATACAATCAATGCATCAAAATGTATCATGCTAAGTCATGTGTCCATATTATAAATAGTTGTAATTATTCAAACCTAGTTTATTGTCTTTTTGAAACTTATATATAGGAATGTAAGATGAGTTTATAGTTGGCATTTATGAGCATGATGAAATATATTAGAGTTAGGGTTTGAATCTCTTCTTTAGTGCACATAATATAAGGAGATTACATGAACCTATCTTATGACTATGAAAAGGTTTCCATTGTAAAAATTTAGTGAATATTACATGGATGAATCTTGTTTGTGATTTAATCTTAACGGTGTGCATGGTTTATGATTATTATCTATTTTCATGAGATATATAAGTAAACATTTTTTGTAATTCTTATCATTTTGGGGTGAGACCTTATCCCCATTTAAATATTGAAAATGCCATTGTCGATAGGTTATTATTGTTTTTCTAGCTAAAATATGGTTTATTTTTAGAGCCAATAATTGGTTCCATTCCTAAAATAGAACACACTTTTCAATATGGAACTAATAATTTAAATGTCATGGAAACCATTTAGACATGATAAATACACAGAAAGGGAAATGAAATTTTCAAATAAGGAAATGTAGTTCATTATAATGTATATCTAGCATGGTGGAAGAATAGGCCCATCAATACTATGAGTTGATCATCTATAATCAAGAACTATTGAAAAGAAAAATAGACTATTGGTTTTAATGCTCGTAAAATAAGGTTATGGTAATGGATTTTTCTATTGAATATATCAGTACTTTGAGCACACAAAACTTAAGTAATTTTGAGGAAGGTCTAAGAGGGAGGTTGCTAAAATTGATATCGTTGTATGTACAAATTCTATTTGTAGAAAAAAAGTATTAATGAAAATGACACCAGATGCAATGGAGGTGTAATCCTTAATGTTATTTCATTTTGTTATCAATCCAACTTATTTTCATTACATGTATATGCCCTCCGTTTCTACATTATAAAAGGTTGTCTTCACATAAAGTTGAAAAGAATGTTTCAATATATTATACTCCTTTTCTTTAAGTGTTTCCCTCTACATGTTCAATAAGAATGAGAAAAATGTTTCTAAGTGTAGAAACCCAAAACTTTTAATAAATTAATTATAAATAAAAACATAGGAAAATGTTGGATATAATATAATTGATTTCTTTAGTTAAAATAAATATTTAATAGATAATTAAATGGTTTATACCTAAATGAATTTTGTAATTGAAAGCAACTATAGACATTCACATTTTAGTTTAGTGGTAGTTGAATTTCAATTCAACTTTGAGATAACTTGAGGTTGAACTATATCTTGATTAGTTATCTTTAAATTAGTAATACAAAATCATGAGATTGTGCCTACTTATGTTTTTAAAATATGTAACAAGTTATAAATAGAAATTGTGTTCTGTAATGTTCAAACTCAATATCTATATTTAAAGGCATTAAAACATTGTGCAACATCAAGAACATATATATGAATCTAGATTTAACAAAACCGATAATATATATTTAAATTAATATCGTTAGAAATATATTCTCTGAGTTTTCAGAATTATATATATATTCTCTACTGACAAGGCCAACCACGTGAAGGTGGAAGATCATTTGGCCCCTCCCACCCACCCACCTAGAATCAAAGAACAAAAATTCATCCACCTTGATGTGTTTTTGATTCATATGAAATGTTCCAGTGGCATATTATCAAGAATGGCATTATGATCCTCTATCGACAATTTCCATTGTCAATGCTTGGAATTTTTCCTACTCTTCACTGCCTTCAACTGTAACCGGGCTGCTGTGACCAAATGAGTGTATTGAGCACATATAACATCTGAGTCATAGTATGGAAAAAGAATATGGTCTTTGCATTTCCTTACTTCTGCAAAAAAATGTCCCATTATAACCATTAAACCCACACCATACGTATAATTTGACGGGTCTTTAAATTCTTGCATCAACGTGCTTTTTGACCTAGTGCATCTCAATAAATAATAATGCACTTTTTCTGGATTATCTACCGGTGCAATGAAAACAAATACATCACCTTCTCTAACCAAATCAGAAACATGATCATAATCTTTGTCAATCACAAGTGCTTCATTGTCGTGCTCTACATCGCTGATATTTCCAAATGGGGGCAATGGTGTCAATTCTTGGTGTCTCCATGGTTTCACAAATTTGTTAGTCTGGTTTTGACACTCATCCAAGGACTCTACATCATCAATACATGCAAGACAAAAATAAGAGTACTTTTGTTTCTCGATTGCGTGTATATTTGTCATTTTCTTACTCCTAATGGAGTGTAAGCTCCTTGTTTTCAGGATTGCAGTACAATTATGTGGCATTGATCCATCAACATTACCCATTGCAGTATTCCAGAAAAACATTCTCACATTACCCATCCTTTCATTGAATTTATGGCTCAAATTTTGTTTGCACCAATTAACAACACCATTTGAATTTGCAAGGCGAGAAGCAGAGTGATTCATTTGATATCTCTTGAGTGCACATTTCATGCAGGCCCCAGCACCATCATGTTCTCCTTTTCCATGTCTCGTTTCAAAAAATATCCATGTGTGGTGAACATCCGTGTTTCTATGAAGGAAAGACAACCATAAGAATGAGCGTGCTGATTTAAATTGACCAGTACAACCATCTAACCACACCCAATGTTCTTTAAAAGTGACCTTTCGTCTTGATAATTCTTTATAAAGCATACCAAAACAATGTTGGACAAAACATGTATCATGTGTACGATCATCACTGATGTAGAAATGATACTCCTTAATCACTTCATGATTATTTTCATTGCCATCAAAACCATCGATATCAAGCTCTGCATGTCTATACATAATATGAACAAGTATAAATACCTGATCTGAATGATAATAATCACCCTGTATCTCCTTTTGCAGAGTGAAAGTGTAATTTTCAGCAAAATTGACAATCGATAATATTGTTCCTTTTCCAAATACATCTCGTGATTGCTTGAACTGTAAGTCCTGCCATCGTGTTGAGTGAGAGTGCTTGATAAATTTATATATTTGATCCCTGAACAAATTCATAAAATACATCAAAGAGATATCACTTTCAACTAAATTAATCTTTCTTGATGTTGCTGTTGAATCTGTAACAGGAGTATAATCAACATATTCATATCTCTTCCATTTCACAATGCGATTTGATATTTGAGGATCGTTTGCTTCAATGGGGTAGTTAGCATTAAAAAGGGCCAAATAAGAACATTCCTCACATTTTTTTTACCTCCAATGCATTGTTTCTCATAGAATACCTAATCAGTCTCTTACACACATAGTATTTTAGATACAAATTCACGAACACTCGCAGGAGGGGGGTTATTTGGCCAACACTGCATGCCAAAATCTAGAAATGTCTCATAATATAATTCGAATTCTACATGGTATCGACAACAACATGTGTCACGAACAATGATGGGCCTGACATACGATGGTTTAAGCTTCACAAATGTTCTAAGGGAAATATTTGCATCAACATTACTCTCCATAAAAGTTTTGAACATTTCCACTTGAGTGATCTTTGTTATGTGTTTGGCATGAGTTTCATAGTTTCCTTTCGATATACGACGTCGCATAACATCTTTTTCATCTAGTAAGACACGAGAGTGTAAATGCCAAAAATCTTTCACCCTATCTCTCACATTATCTAGAATTCTATCTTAATAAGGTTGTCTACAAATAATACCCCAACATGTAACTTCATCATCCTCATCTAATTGAACCCTAACTTTTTTATGCTTCCATAAACTTTTTCTTGATGTTCTTAACATTCTTGCAGTAGTAGACAACAAACGACTGTTTACAGTGTTTTTTTCCACAACCCCTGTTAGAATAGATTTACGAGCAACCATGTAATTATGAGATCAATTTTTTGCAAGTGATGCAAGGACCGATGTCAAATTTTGTGATACAATCTCATTTGATTTATCCTCTTTGACATTTTTAATGCCCAATAATGTCATTGCATTTCTTAGAAATTTTCGCTTTAACAACATATTTAACAATTGAGTTTGATCTATGATAGAAATACCTTCAAAATATTCTTTGACTATCTTTTTTACTCTATAACGAGTTATATGATCAGGCATTGGAGGTCCCATTTCTTCAATTTTACTTGAATACATATTCTCCAAAAACGTACCATCAATGAAGATATTGTTGTAGCTTCTAATTAATCTCTGTGAATTGGTAAGTATGGTAGAATGTTGTATGTTGGATGTCAACCCTTCATAAAAATAAATATATATAAATTTATCTAATTGTGAAATTTCAAATCATATATATATATATATATATTATAAAGTAAATTATAAACATATCAAAATTTATTTACTCACCAATCATGGTCTCGATATCGATGCTACCCATAGTTTGCTCCACATTTGTCATTTCCTCATCACCTCTATGTTCTTCATTTCTTTCATCAACGTGTTCCTTGACAATCTGCATTCCTTGATCACCACCATGTGCGAGGTTCACATTTTTCATTTCTTTGTCACCGCCAAGTGCCTCCACATTTCTTTCCATTGCTCTTGTTTCTCTTAACTTTCTCATGTTTTCACGCTTTTTCTCTTTCCTTGCCTCTTCATCAGTTTTGGTGCGATCATATTTTCTTTCACAATTCCTTCGATTTCCCATGTTGAAGGAATTAAAACCTAAAATCCAATGCATGAAAAGATATGAGAATTGAGAGTTAAATACATGCATTGAAAAAAGATAACAAGACTCAACAAGAGTAAATGCCTGCAGCATATGGTCAAGCTGTACTCTATTAATATTTCTACCTAAACATGATCTCAGTTTGTATTAAGCAGGTCTGATGAAAACATTATGGATCTGGTAAAATAAGGTTTCAAGATAAACTTTAAAGAAAGTCCTGAAAATGACTAAGTGTTGGAAAATTGGCTCATGTGGCCTTGGGAAAATGCCAGCCATACCTAATGGGTGAATGATAAAAATAATTTGAAACTACCATGCTCTAGCTTGTTAAGAAGGATATCTCTCCATTGTCTTAGTTTTCACAGAAGGTGTTTAATGACAAAATTAATAGCCTGCCAAAACAAGGGTTCAAGTTGCTTTTAAGCCAAAGTAGCAAATCTGCCTAAGTGGCCTCAAGGAAATGCCTGCCATAGCTTGTGGGTTGAAGAAAATTATCGCACCATAGGTCATTGTGTAGATGGGTGTTTTGTCTACCTGTCCACATCTTCAAATTGACTTGAAAATGCCTAAGGAAGAAGTTATGGATATGCCAAAATAGGGTTTCAGGATAAACTTTGGAGAAAGTCCTGAAAATGAAAGTGTTGGAAAACTGGCTTATGTGGCCTTGAGAATATTCTTGTTGTACCTAATGAGTAAATGCTAAAAATAATATGAAACTACCATTCTCTAGCTTGTCAAGAAACATATCTCTCCATAGTCTTATTTTTCACAGAATGTGTTTGATGACAAAATTAACAGCCTGCCAAAACAGGGGTTCAAGTTGCTTTTACACCAAAGTAGCAAATATTCCTAAGTGGCCTTAGGGAAATAACTACAATAGCTTGTGGGTTGAAGAAAATTACCACCCCATATGGTCATTGTGTAGATGGGTGTTTTGTCTACCTATCCACATCTTCAAGTCGACTTGAAGGTTCTTGAGGAAGAAGTTATGGAAACTTTCTCAGGTGGCCTTGAGAAAATTCTTGTCGTACCTAATGGGTGAATGATAAAAATAATCTAAAACTACCATGCTCTAGCTTGTCAAGAAGGATATCTCCCCATAGTCTTAGTTTTCACAGAAGATGTTTGATGAAAAAACTAAGAGCCTGCCAAAACATGGGTTAACAAAAATACCTTGATAAATAAAAAAATTATGGCTTGAAGAACTTGGATAATGCGAAATCTCAGCAAATCTGCAAACTATGATATGTGAATGCCGGACTGCAATATAGAGATAAAAGCTCTTGGCTGAACAAGAAATTTTAAAACTCTCGGCTGAAAACCGATCTTTAAACTCTCTGCTGAAACACGCTCTGCAAACTTTTGTTGGAAAAAATATCTGCAAACTCTCGGCTGAAAAAATCTTTTAAAACTCTTTGTTGAAAGTCTCTTTGCAAAATATTGGCTAAAAAACAGATTAACAATTCTCGATTGAGAGGTTTACAAAAACTATCTCGGACGAGAGTCTATATATACACCTCTCGGCCAAGAAGTTTTGGAATCCCGTCGGAATCGTGGGGTTTAATTTGTCGGCCCCTAAAAGATTCTTAGAGCATTTATGTGACAAAACTCTCGGTCGAGCTATATTTTATGTTTTCTTCCGAGAGTTTAATACAACTTTCAGCCGAGAGATTTGCTTAACTCTGGGTTAGATTTCGAGCGAAAATAACTCTTGCCCGAGATATTTTAAATCTCTCGGCTGAGAGTTGTTAGTCAACATTTCCAACACCTTTCTGCAGTTTTCAGAAATGTCTCACTTTAGCAAGGTTGAAACACTGCAAAAAATGAGAATTACATGTCGGAGTTTATACCAGTATATTCATCATTCAATCTACTTTCTCATTATATATATATATATATTTAATTTCATTTAGGATTTCTATTTTTTACTATTTTTTTTCTAAACTTTATCATTAAAAAAATTAGTGACTTAAAAATCAGTGACAATGAAAATTCAATATCATCACGAAGACAAAGCCAAGAATTTTTTTTTAAAATCACAAGGTTGTTCCTTGCAGTGTCCTCTTCAAAAGGGTGCTTTTAGTTTTTTTGATAAGAGTCACATTTGAAAGAAAATGAGACGACCAAAACATGTGTAAATAAGGCACCGTTTTTGTTACATATGTTATTTCGATAAATAATAAAAATTAGCGTATAAGACTGAAAATCCTCAACATATAGTCCATGCACAACTGCAATGAGTGTAGATTATGATTATACATTTCGTTTTCCTAAATTAAAATTTTAAAGTATATGTCGTTGGTGCCCGACAAATTTTCCCTACTATATGTCGATAATTTAAAAAAAAAAAATATGAGTATGTAGCTAATTCAATTCTCTAAAACATTTGTGTTTACTTCAAGGTGAAATTCCTAAGGGAGATATCGGTTTGAAGGGGTTGAAGTTGAAAAACATAAAATTTTGCAATTTGTTTTGTCAAAAAACAAGCAAAAGTGTTTCCCAACTTCATGTTTTCACCCAAGTTCCAACATTATAATGGGCATTTTGTGGATGATGATTGTTGTGTCTCATGACTTGTCAAAAGGAAGAGGGGAGTGTGATTAGGGTAGCAAGAAATCCCACATTATTAAGTTGTAGGAAGAAAATAAGATAACATAAGTGGCAAAGGATCATTGAAGATAGAGTGTGTGAGATGCATTCCAAGGCTTAGTAGAATTCAGACACTTGAACGCCACTTATGTTGACAAATGTTTATTTGATTATTTATTGACCCTTTTTAAGTAGTTGTGTCAATAAATCCAATTTAATAGACTAAATCCAGTTTTCTTAGTAACTATAGACATATTACATGGAGTATAATTTGGATTATAATTATCACCGATGGATTATTTTTTAATAATGTTTTTGTCAAAATTACATTCTAAACAATAAAATTGTTTAGATTTCAATTTTTCAAATTTGAACAAAAAATACACATTTTAACTACGACTTAGAGAATGCCCTAATATCAACGTGAACATATTTCAAAGAGAACCCAAAGCTCTAAAATTGTAGACACTCCACCATTTATTTTTTTGTTATTTATATTGTGAAGCTAGTTATGGAACGGTTTTGTCACATAGAGAGAGATGGTAGATAATTTTATTAATGTCCAACCACTAGTACAAAATGAGAGCATAAGTGACAAAAATCTGCATATAAATGATCACTTTTGATTTGACGATCACTAGTGGCTAATTTTTCAATCTCTTATCATGCAACCAAAATCGTGGTCATTTTTATTTTGGTCATTTATAGCTTGCCTTGTGGTCATTAATTTAGCCATTAATTGTCACAGTTAATGACGAAATATACTACCAAATTAATGACCATAACACAAGCTATAAATGACCAAACTAAATATGACCACATTTTTTATTGCATGATAAGAGACTGAAAATTAGCTACCAAAACTGTCATTTGGTCGTTTATATGTGAATTTTGGTTGTTTATTTTGTCGCTTATCTCTCATTTTTTGGTAAGTTATCTCTCATTTTTTAATCACTAATTTAGTTGTTTTTAATCGATATTGCAATATCATTAGGGCATGGAGGAATTGAACGACCAACCTCCTACTTGTAAGGAAGACACTCGTCCATTGAGGTAACACCCCTTAAGAATTTGGGAACCTAACTTATAAAGTCCTCTATAATGATAAAAAATATCAATATACGCCTTTGAGTATCTAATGGCTAGCAAATGATGATAGATTGTATAAGTTCATAAGATATGATCAAGCAAATTATGAAAACCATGCACATAGATATAGAAATGCTATAAAACTTTGAAATCCAATAGGACGAAATAAAACCTAGAGATCAACCCATTTTGAAAACTTGTTTGAACCCTTGTAAAAGTACCTAAAGGTTCTATTTCAGATGAATTGCAATTGAAAATTGGTCAATAATTCATTACATAACCTAAGAAAAACACACACACTTCTCAATAATTATATAGGTATTAAAAAACTATCCAATATCACAAATCACAATAGTACAATTGCGTAAGCTAATGGCTAATTTGAGTATAAGAAAATGTTTCACACAATTTTTTCATATTTATCATCCTTCCAAATAAAATCCATAATGCAGTTAACGGCAACATAAAATGATATATCTTCTCCATGGATTTCTACAGTCATAAACAATCTAACTGAAATTTGTTCTCAAAATTCAACACTTACTATAATTAAAATTGTTTTATTTGTGTCTAAGATTTACAAAATATCATCTAAAGATCATCTTGAAAGTTGTCGGTCATCAAAGCAAATAATTTAGTCATCTTACAAATCAATGAAAATTCATCCTAAAATCATGCAATTTTGAAAGGAAAATGGAGGGTAAATTGGATATCGATATTGAGCCCCACAGGGCTGCAATGATCTCTCTACCATGGGCCTATATTTGATTGGTAAAGTATCCACTTTGAGCAGAAGATCTTGGTTATAAGGGTTTAGGAAATTATTTCAAGCATCCAACATCTCAACTTTCAAGTCTATCAGACTGTAAGATCGAACAAATTTGAAGGATTGGAAAAACCCCTTGGGTTTTAAGGGGTAGACCATGGTTCCAATCCCTTGACCTCGCTATTAGATATTTGGAAACACATGAAGGGGTTTAACAAGGCCCTCTTCGAATCCCAGCATCAAGTAATAGAGGAACCACTAATGAGCATAATGGACTGCCATGATTGGGGCCTGTGACTGTAGGAAAAAATACATAAATAAATTTCCAAAATAAAATTTGTAAGGGAAAATCGAGCAAAGATGGGTTGCTTGTTTGTTGCCTAGACATTAAATTGCTTGAAGACACATATTAAGTAGGGAGGCAATTTCAAATGAGACTAGATTGACAAAGCTTTGGAGAAGCCCTAACATTGAGCCTCCAATACCAATTGTTGTAAGCACAAAACAACAATGTGATTACTCACATACTAGAGTAGAATACCCAAGAGGGATAGTAGGCATGCAAAGTGGAAATATTTCCACAATGTACACATGTGCACTCCTCAATATTGTCTATCTATTTATATAAATACAAAATTGTATTACAACAAATATTATGAAACTGAAATGTAATGTGGGTGTACCTAGGGCACTCTAAGAGGAAGTGATTTTGATTTTCAATGTTCCTATTCTCACAGAGATGACAAAGATGACATATCTTCAACTTACTTAACTTACTACCTATTCATTTTTTAAATCATTTAATCATGTAATCATTTGTAAAATAAATAATTTACTATAAAATTAAATTATAATTAACTCATTACACTGATTTTATTTTATGAATTTTTTCAATAATTTATGTTAAAAATTATTGTTAACTTGTTATAAGACACTTCTTCAAGTCATGAGGTGAAATGTTTGAAACCGACCCGCTCTGAAGATTTCAAATGTATTCCCTTCTGTTTAGGGAGCGAAGCGACACTTAACATGTGTGATAATGCGTAACCTGGCCCGTAAGAGTGGGAGTGCCTCGGGAGGCGGTAATTCACCTGTGTTATAATGCGTGGAGCGAAGCGACCCCTTCCAATAATATGTCATTCTACCTGCTGCTGTTCTGACATATGTCATTCTACCTGAACTGGAGGGGATTAAAATAACAAATCAACCAACTCTTTTTCTATACACTACATTAAATTATATTCTAACTCCATGCATATCATTCGAAATCATGTTGGAACGATTCCAAACGATTAGGATAAAAGACAACTAAAACGCCCCGCTTTTCCGGTGAATTTCTGATACAAATCCGTCAAAATCTTTCCTTTAAATTTTTGTTTTCGTGATTTTGTAAGTTTAATAGTTGTATGTGCTGCCTTAGAGCAAATCCGGCATTTTAAACGTACGCAAATGACTCAAATTACAATTTAAAGACCGGAAAGTATGCTTTCAGTTAAAATTTGTTCGCCGGATTCCGGCGGGTTGGGGCGTTTTGGTTAGCGCGTATACTGCTCCGATTCCAAAGAAATTCGTAACTGGGTAGTCCGCTCAGTTTCTATAAAAGGTTGGCCTACCCTTCTCAAGCAAGTAACAGATTAACCTCAAATAGCGAATCCGGTGGAATGCGGAGAGCAATTTTTTTTAAAATAGATTTTTAATAATTAATATTATTTTTTTTCATTTTGTGCAAAAAGAAATCAAATATTCTTTTTAAAATAGATTTATGTTAATTAATATTATTTTTTTTTCATTTTGTTCAAAGAGGATTCAAATATTATTTTTTCATTTTTTTAATGTTAATTAATATTATACTTTTTCATTTTGTTCACAGAGGATTCAAATATTATTTTTTCATTTTTTTAAGAACTGGGACTGGGACTTCTTATGACTGAGATGACAGACTATTATATGTCACGTATGAAAGGTATTTTATTGCCCAAATTTAGTTTTTTTTTATTATTTTGCTTGTTTTTACTATTGTTCTATATTTTTTTGATTGGTCTTTGGATGGCTGTGGGTGATTTGATGATGTAACAAATTCTTTTGATTCTAATGAGAATACTTTTTTCTAACGATAAAAACAAAAATAAACTCACGCTTTCTAACACGCTAACAAATAAAAATAAATAAATAAACACAGAAACCAATGATGATTTGATGATGTAACAAATTCCTTTAATTCTAAGAATACTTTTTTCTCTAACGATAAAAACAAAAATAAACCACGCCTTTCTAACACGCTAACAAATAAAAATAAATAAACACAAAAACCAATACACCACAACCGATAAAAAAAGCATTGATATCCTGATGGATGATAAAAAGAAAAGAAAGGGCGAATCCTGTTTTTCATGCGGTTTGACATTTTAATTAGCTACCTGGTTCTCCTTTTAAACACAAATTCAATTATACAATAATAATATAATTTATGCTTAAATAAGCAACCGATGGCATTAGCATAATATTTATAATGTCTATATTTTCTTGGAGCTTCAGATAATCTCGAATAGCCGAGACTCCAATTCTGCTTGAATGGCAGTGGGGATTATGCGGAGAGCATGGAGATATGATGTGTTTTTGAGTTTCAGAGGCTCAGATGTAAGAAAAGGCTTCGTAGATCATCTCTACAGAGCCCTCACGGCTGGCAACGAAATCCGCGTTTTCCATGACGCCCATCAACTGAAAAAAGGGAATGATATTAATGCAACATTAAAGCACGCCATTGAATGCAGCCGAATAAGGATTCCTATTTTGTCCCCAGATTATGCATCCTCTGTGTGGTGCCTCAAGGAAGTCCACCTAATTGCAACACAGGTGCGGGGGAGGACCATCCCTCTCTTTTACAAAATGGCTCCTTGGCAGGTGCGTCACCCGGAGCGACATGGAAGCCCCTTTGCCCAGGCATTCCAACACCATGAGAGTAATGGAATTCACAAAGCAGAAGATATTGAAAGATGGAAAGCTGCTCTCTTCGGAGTGTCAAATCTGTCAGGCTGGACACTCGAAGACACAAATGGGTGGGTAACTGGGTTCATTAGATCATATTTAGATGCTAATCTCGCTCATTCCTTTCATATCTGTTTGTTTGTTTGTTTGACTGTTGTTTCAAAAAGTCGAAAGCTGTTTGTTTGATTGCTGTAGGAAAATATGTTTAAAATATGGAATGCTTCTCTTCAAGCACACAAAAGGTGGGTTGATTACGTTCTGTGAGCCCTCCATAATTGTCTGTTTGATCCATCCATGTTCTCAAACTTTGTAGATACGAGGCGGCGTTGGTAAAGCGCGTGGTGGAGGACGTCGCTGAACATTGCAAAAGAGGGAGAGGGAGGCGGCAGGATTAATAGATATTCTAAATTATGTTACTCTTGGTTTGCATTCGCTTGTAGACAGTTCTCACATGTTGTGGTGAATCAGTGATAGTATACCTGTATTTGTTGCACGCCTTCGGAGGCTTTGAAGTGAAGGATGCTGTAAACGAAGATAGAGAGCTATGCAAAACATTTATGTTTTATTACGTCTTTCAATGTTTTATTTAAACTTTAGTTTTGTTGTGGACATTTAATTTAGTTTGGGAGGATAATAATTATTTGACCATCTTTGTGTTGATTCTCTCCATCAACTGGTAAGCTGATTCTCTCCATTAACTGGCCAGGAGCAGAGTCATCTGTTAATTCTGTTCTTTGTTTGTCTCGATTGTTAATTCTGTTAATTCTGTTCTTTGTTTGTCAATTCTGTTAAGTCTGTTCTTTGTTTGACTCCATTGTTAATTCTCTCTATCAACTGGTAAGCTGATTCTTTCCATTAACTATAAGGAGCAGAGTCAATTAACTCAATTGTTAATTCTGTTTTTTGTTCTTAAATAAAAAGTATCAACAATCAAGATAAGGTCATCCCACCCATCCCAATTGCATTCAATAAAGATTAATTGTTTAGATGAATCTATCTTGAAATACATTAGATATATATGATATAAGAATGGATATTTATACATCTTATACCATTGTTTGTACTAATAATAAACAAAATTATTTTAAAGTTGCAATCAAATGATAATAATCAAGTTTGTTTTGGATTTGCAATCCAATTATTTTAAAGTTGTAATCCAATGATAATAATCAAGATTGTATTGGATTTGCAATCCTTGGAACTGTTGAGGTATATTAACTTTGCAATAGGAAAAAAAATGGTCTACTCAAACTAATATGGGTTCTTGCGTAATGTATTTCTAATAAATTTCATAATAATCAATTAAAAAGAATGCTATACAAACCTATTTCAAAGCTTATTCTATGTGAAAACAATAACATAAAAAAAACAAATACACAAACAAAATATATTTTTTCATAATTCAAAATGAGAACAACAAACACAAGTACGAGAATCAAATCTTATGTAAAATACAAACATTAATAAATTATATAATTGGGTGAATCCATGGATGTAATTTTTAAATTGAAGTTTGTAAATTTTGACGTGGAATAAAAGAACAACTTGTAACAAATTGTGTTGTCATTTTAATAATTTTATTAAAGAATAATTATATATTTTGATGTGCGCTTGGGGTGAGGGACAGTGAATTGAGAAGTGGGAGGTTTAACTGCGGCTGCAAGTTGCAGGGATTGTTGGTTCTTGAGAGAAGGGCCAGGGGCCTAAGCTTGCACCTAAGGCCAAGGGGGTGGGTCTTAGGATGACTGACCTTACAGGCGGTGGGGCAAAGCCCCCTTTTCAGAGCTCAAAGATGGAAATCGAGAAAGACAAAGGAAAACAGCAAGTACCCGATACCCATCTAGGGAAGGATGGATAAGGCATGAGTGGATCAAGTAAAGAAACTACGACAAAGGGAGAGAACAAAAGAGCAAGGCAATGTTTTCCAAAATCGAAGACTGTACCAAAGCTTCAGATCAAATCAGATCGAATAAGGGAAGACATCACCTACATGAAGGAGCATGCTCTCATTGGTAACGTTTGTTGGAATTTGGCCCATGAAGAAGACCTTAGTATGGTGGATAAACACCACCTAGAAACCACAAGGCCAATATGATCTGCAATTGGGAGCCAAAGGTTTCTTCACGGTTATCTTCTTTAATGAAGAAGATAGAACCATAATATTTGAGAGCGGCCCTTACTTCTTTAATTCTGATGGTCTATTGTTAAGGTCATGGAAAGAAAGATTTAATCCAGACAAGGAAAATCTTACAATAACCCCGTTCTGGATCAGAATGTACTCCCTTCCTACGGAGTACTGGACAGAAGAAATCCTGGCAGACATTGGGAACATCCTAGGGAACTTTGTAAAAGTTTCAGAGCAAACTCGACAGAGGAGGTACACATCTTATGCCCATATTTGCATCTATCTTGATATATCACAAGATCTTCCAGATGGAATTGATTTAACATGGGAGGATGAGGATTGGTTTCAAGCAATCGACTATGAATAGATACCGTTCAGATGCAGGCGATGTCATGAGCATGGACACTTGTTCAGAGAATGCCCATAGATTAAAAAACCAGGAGGAACGAAAGATCAAGAAAATCAAGATTCCGAGGGGTTTACGCGAGTCCAAAATAAGAAAAGATCAACGAAGAACACTACGGGCCCTGAAATCTATAAAAAAGTCCAAACACAAAATGGTTTCAAGCTCTCCAAGAACCCAAGTGGACTACCACTCAACAAGAAGAAAAGATTCAAAACCAGCAAACTCAAGAAACTAAACTAAGCATGAAGATCCAGACCCAAGAAGGGCCTCAGGAAATCAAAGAAGACGATAATAAGACATCGGAAGTTGAAGAGGAAGAATGGAGATAGAAGATCTAGATCTGGTAGGTCTGGAAGCGGCATGCTCTGAGAAGGTCCCTGAAAAAATACTTCCACAACAAGTCAGATTACTGGAAAAAGCGATAATCAAGGCCAAAATGATGATGTTTCTTGGGGTCTCGGCAGAATCCATTAAAGATCTGGATGCCAAAAAGAAAGGGAAGAAAGAAAATCAAGGAAGGCACATTAATGTGCAAAGAATTAAAATGGTAGGGGCTCAATTGGTGGCATCGGGGAAATATTCTACCATAGATGCGACCCTTTCTCCTGCGAATAAATAAGTTTCCAGTGTAGATCACATCTTGGAATATAAGAGGTTTTAACAACACCTTGAAGATTTGTCTTATAAGGGGAAGGATAGAACTGGAAAATCCGGGTATAATTTTTTTACAAGAAACAAAATGCTCAGAGGCAGAACTGAAGAATATCAGAGGAAACATTTGGAGCAGAAGTGAGGCCATTGCAGTGGATGCTAAAGGGGCAGCTAGAGGTATCAGGATTTTTTGGAACCTAAGAGAGGTGTCCCTCTCTGACTTCTCTGCAACCCAATACTCTCTATCGTCAGCATTCATTATCTTAGGTATTAGTACTAGGGGGTATATTACCAATGTGTACGGCCCTTCTTAGGCAGAACATAAAGTGCAATTTATGGACTCCTTAGGGATGCTTAAAAGGACGTCAGAATGAAAACCCTGGATTCTTGGAGGGGACTTCAACCTGGTCAAGAATCTTTATGAAAAAAAGGTGGGATAAGGTAGCTAAACCCCATCGATGAGTACTTTAATGAAGTAATTGATAACCTAGAATTGGTCGATGTCAGAACAATCAACGATACCTTCATGTGGAATAATAAAAGAACAGGAGATAGGGGAATAGCTTGTCGGCTAGACCGCTTTTTGGTCTCGGAATCCATTATGATGAATGGGGGAGAAATGAGTTTTGTGGTTCTCCCATGGGCCATATCAGACCACTGGCCTATTAAGTTGGAGTGGGACAATGTAGGGGTTAACCTGCGAAGACCATTCTGTTTCAAATTTTTTTAGCTTCTCTAGGTTGACTTCCCAGAGAAACTAAAAGAATGGTGGGAGGAAATGCTAACCATAAGAGGAACACAGATGTACCAATTCCAACAAAATCTTAAACTCCTTAAATAAAAAATCAAGAATCCGAACAAAGAATCCATTGGTAACATCTTTAAGGTTAAAGCGGAGTTGGATGGAAAAATCAAAGAGGTGCAAATCAGAGGTATGCAGATTGGCTTCACGACAGACATTCATGAGCAAGAAAAAGCACCGATTCATGAATTTAGCCAAAGAGAACAACATGAGGAAATATTCTGGAACCAGAAATCCAAAGTTAAGTGGCTCCAAGAAGGGGAACAAAATACTTGCTTCTTTCATAAAGCATCCATCCAACATCGCCAAGGAAAACAGATGGCTATATTGAAAACAAAATAATGACATATTTCTGAAACCCGGGAAGACTGGAACTCACTTTGAACTCCTTTTCTGCCAAACTCCTGGAGGAACCGGATTGGGACAGGGATGCATCCCAGAGGGAGGTTCTGAGGCACATTCCAAAAGACATCATGAAAGAGCATAACTTCTTGCTTCTGAAACCCATTGAGTTGGAATAGTTTGACTCTGTAGTTAAGAAAATGGGGAATGATAAAGACTTAGGACCTGATGGGTTTACCACCAAATTCTTCCATGCCTGCTGGGATTGGCTGAAAGAGGAATTTTTGGCTCTAGTGGAGGACTCAAGGAAGACTAGTAATATTCTGAAAGTGCTTAATGCAACCTTCTTGGTGTTTATTCCAAAAGAAATGGGAACAGAAGACCTTGGAAAGCTCAGACCGATTGCCTTATGTAATGTCATATACAAAATCATTTCTAAGGTTATATCCAACATGCTTCATTCCCTACTTCCTCTAATCATATCCCTTAAGCAGGTGAGATTTGTCAAAGGAAGACAAATTCTGGATGGAATCATCCTAATCCATGAAACCATCCATTTGGTTTATGTATAAATTTATGTATTAAAACTTATACACACACACACACACACACACATATATATTTATACACACACACACACACATATAAATTTATGTATTAAAACTTCAAATGTATTTACATACATAGCATATATAAATAATGTTATTCCATAGTTCTAGGATGCATAAGAGGTTTAGGCTACAAGTCCTCCTTTTCTAGAGAAGATAAATTTGTACATTCTAGTCTCTTGGCTTGTCTAGAAGCTTCTGGTTCTTCAGAAGCTGCAGTAGATGCATGTTCTAATTTTCATTCAAATTCTTTCACTTTTGTTGCACATTTATGCAAAATTTCTCTCAATCTGTCGTTATCTTGGATGTACTTCTTCATCAATTCCACATTCTTCCTATTTTTCTTTTCGGGTTCCTTTTCCTTTTGCCGAAGACGATCATTAGCACATTTCAACTCATACTCAACTTGGGTCAATTTTTTCCTGAGCTGCTTTGTCTCTGTATCCAACTCTTTTGCCCTCAATTTTGTATTATCTGGAGTATACACAATTGCTACTCGCTGAAGCATGTTGTTCTTCTGCAGCGTGGAAATTTGGGATTTAAGATCTTCTATCTCAGACTTACATCCCAAATGTTGTGATTCTCTATCCTCCAGTATTTTCAATCTGAGCTCTTTAATCTCATCATCCCTCTAGGCTAGCTTATTTGCCATTGTTTCTTTTATGGTTGACCACACAAAGATATCGACTCCAGCATTCATTGCAGCACTATCATCCATCAACGACTTCTATCAAATTCTTAAGAAGGAACAATAGCTTTTTAACCCCTTTTTGACTTGTGCATGAGCTCGTATTGCAATCATTTGAAGGAGACTTTCAGCTAAGTCCAACAACTTTTGATCTGCTGCCATGATTAATGTGCACCACCTGGTTTCACCTTTCCCACCTGTGCAATGCACCATTGAAATTTTATTAGACCAAGAATAATATAGACATCAAAATTAGTCAGTTAATTACCCAATTGGCATGACAGTCCAAGTTTCATCAAGGAAACTTTCATATTTTTCATGCCTTCCGCCAACAAGCACATGAGCTCATTCATGTCCATTCCTAGGCAAGGAATTAACTATTCCAGCATTCACAATTTTACTTAAGTAAATACACACATTTCGTTCTCAATCATGCATGCATTCAACAATCTTTTGTTTTCACAATGCATAAACATATATATAT
>LPNX010615665.1:155957-250957 GCA_001517045.1 Pseudotsuga menziesii
TCATCTTACTAGCACCTTTTCATTACCACTCATTCCAAGCTTTCCAGGATAGTCACATGTCCACATGCACCCCTAGGATGCTCTCATAGTTCTCGCTCCCAGCAATACCTATATCCAAACATTGAATAGATTCACATGTTTAGTTTATTCTCATCAGTTTTATCTCTAGAGAAAGAGTTTAAAACATCATAACCAAATCATATACACATGTATATTCATAAGAAAAATAATCCAATACTTATCTGTATTGTACGTTTCCTCGTTCGTCCACAGGATCCTGCTTCGCTTTACAAGCCTTGAGATCGCCTATGGACTTAGATGTTAGGTCAGCACGCAGGCTTCTCCTCAACATCAAACAACTAATGTCCAGCAAGTACATCCTCATGTCAACTTGGCTTGGAAGTTTATCATGACCATTTCCAGGTCTAGGATCTACTATGGATCCTCAGGCATATCACAGCCCAACATACACTTATACCGACAATAACCCTTACTCCACAACCCCTCACAACAACCATTTACCATTTTACCTTTACCTTTACCTTTAGCCTGTCAACACAAACAACACAAGAAATACAAGCAAACCCATTAGCATTATTGCTCAAAAACTGTAATCACATTCCTCATCATTCACTATCAAGTATTGAGACACCAGGAGTGCATCCACTCCCTAGGGTGTAATCAATATTGAAAACCCTTTCATGACTCAAGCAATCGGTCATTATGGAAATAAAATCAAAACATGTTTTGCATATGGAAATTAATATTTTAACATGCATATTCATAGCAAGGGTCACATAACACTTATCCATTTGCCATCGCAGTATTCCTTTTATGTGTATCGGACACAGTCAAGCCATCAAGGAGTTGGGAAAGGCTAAATGCTAAGCCGGTGAGCTTGCTGCAGAGCTAGGAACACCTACACCAGAACTAGCCTGACTTCTAATACACCCACACACACCCAACATAAGGAATTAGTCCCTTCTCTGCTACTCAGTCCCTCAGGCCCTGCATTCCCCTCCAATGCTATTCCGGGGTTATGGAGAAGAAATTCAGCCCTCTAGCTCTGTCTGTGTGGTTTCCAATCACCAGGTTTAAGCAAACCAAGCCCCCATCCCTGCTTCCTTTTTACATTTCATATCCACACATGTCTCACCGACATAACTTATACCATCTCACTCATGTTACTACCAAACATGCAGTGCAGACGAGACATTTTCAAATGTCCAATAGAGTTTCACCCGAAATCCATCTCCAAGATAAGGGAGAACCTTCCCATGAAGTTTGGCTTCTGCAGGCCATCACACATGGTCTTCCTGCAGTGTGTACCCCTGACACATTCATCAAATAGCGAAACAGTCAATCATTACCTGATAATACAATCCAAATTGATCGTTCCATAACCAAGGAATGACATTAGCAATCAAATTCAGTAGGAATTTGCAATTCTATCTACTACAGAAATTGACTTGCTCAATTGTGGGTCTCTTGTAAGAAGCACTACTATTCCCATTATAATTTTATGCTTACTATCATAACATGAATACCCACTTACCATGCGTCCCTCCTGACACAATATCATGCAAGCCAACAATGATTAGTAGTCGTCAGCAATTCCTTTAAATTCGAAATTCACAATTCAAATTTAACAATCCATTATGCAACCATGAGACTCTTCTCATA
Organism: Pseudotsuga menziesii; assembly: GCA_001517045.1. NCBI lineage: Eukaryota > Viridiplantae > Streptophyta > Pinopsida > Pinales > Pinaceae > Pseudotsuga > Pseudotsuga menziesii. Next base: position 157,641 of record LPNX010615665.1, read on the forward strand.
AAGTTTGGCTCTTTACATGGTAGATTCTGGCATTGGTCAGGGTCTTACCTCTCACTTCCATGCTCGAAATAATCTACCTGAAACATGAGTTTCAACCAACCAAACACAATCTTGTGCAAGCCAATAGTGACTAGTAGTTGTCAACAATTTCTTAAATTTGAAATTCACAATTCAAATTTAACAAGCTCTTTCACATGGTAGATTCTGGCATTGGTCAGGGTATTACCTCTCAATGCCATGCTCGAATTAATCTACCTGAAACATGAGTTTCAACCAACCAAACACTTGGTAATTCTGGATGCATATAACCTTCTCATTACTACAACCATCACCGAAGCATTTTCAGAATTTATAAAATTCAAATACTTCTAGCTGTTAGTCACATCAATACTACCAAAACTCATTTACTTCATGCAATCATCATCATGATAACATTGCAAGGTATAGTCACAGCATTCATGCAATTAAATGAAGTGGTTAGATACTCCTTACTTCACAAGCGTATCATTCATACCACCTTGCTCCTCCATGGAGCATTTCTGGCAGCCAATTGATCATGACTATCCTCTATTCATAACAGCCTTTGAAATGGTTCCTGAATTGTCATCAATTCATCATTTTAGTCATTAGTCATTCATAATATCACATGCACTCATCTCAATGCATTCATGCAATATGTCACAACATTTGCCCGGTGCTTACGTTCCTTGAGCTACTAAGCTCAATCAACATATACAGGAATGACACCTTTCTATATTCAAACATTCACATGGTATGAGGTCTCTTACCTGTACCAATCCATGGAATTTGTCATAAGCAAACTCTTACCTGCATGGGTCGTACTTACACCCTTGACATGACCAATTTGGTTGGTCCTTTGCAGGAGATTGCAGAATTTGCTCACCAACTTTTGTTATGGACTTGTTGCCTTGTCCCTTTCTTCATAGGGTTGCTGGTCACATTCCATATGCATCAGCAACATATTCAGCCAGGTCCATATCATCATTGGTTTTCCCACTAATTCCAACATCAAAGCAATGATTATCATTAGTGGTTCATTATAAATGTATAATATTTAGTATCCTATGTATACAATACATGTCCTCATGCATTTTACGCATAAAACTTAGGAAATGTACATAGTTAGCAAGACAGGGTAAACTTCCCTTTTTAAGTCTTTCATCCTGGCATGGAACTCCTTTTCCACACAGCAGCTGGTTGACTTCATAGTCCTTGCTACCCCTGGGCATGCAACTGTCCAGATTTTCCCTTTGATAGCAGCGGCCATCATTAGCACTTTGTTGCTTTATGCTAAGATTTTGGTGACTTATCCTTGTTCCCCACTGGATAAGCTTTCCAACGCTTGTCCAAATACTTCATTCCGACCTTGGATTTGAAAACCACGCCACTTCTAAGAATGAATACTTTCACCAAATCTTTGCATTGTTACACACCGCTGCATTTGGACTGGGTGCCAACCTCAGCCACCTAGAAGATCTCATTTTCAATGCACCATTCATCTTTTATGAATTCTGGGTTTGACTAATTTGCCCAGAACATAGATTTTTCTTTTCACAAGAATGACTGTCTCAGGGAACGACGAGGGTCAAGGGGGTCGAGGGCAGCGCCCTCGTTTTTTTTTTTTTGTAAATCATTGGTTTTTGCGGAATCTGGTGCATTAGACCACTGCCACTTTCTCCATTTTTGGCCTCGAAAATCCGCTGGAAAATAGCCGAAAATCCCACTGAAAAACAATCAAAATCTGTGGGAAAATCCCACTTGAAAATCTCGAAATTTTCCCTGCACAGAATCGGCTCTCTTTCAACTATCCATCCAGTGTTTTGGCGGTTGAAACCACTAATTCCTCCACTGTACATCAGCTATCGGCTCCATTAATCTTTCGGAACAATAGTCCATCAGCAGCCGCAACGGCGGAACACGATCTTCATTCTTCTTCCGATTGGCGGCACAACCAGATCGGCGTCGGCAGACTTCTTAAATCGGAAGACTAGTTCTTTTGGCTTCTGCAACGGCGCCACACCAAACATTAACTTCTTCCGATCTCGGGCCTTAGACAAATTTTTAAACTTCCGGCATCGGTGCTCTTTCCACATCGGAAGCTTAGTGCCTTTGGCTTCCGGAACGGCGGCACGCCAAACAACTATTTCTTCCAATCGGTGCTCTTTACTTAAAGAAATTTTCAACTTTTCAACGTCGACGGTCTTTCTCGTCGGAAGCCTTAGTGCTTTCGCTTCCGCAACGGTGGCACACAAACCACTTTCCTCTTTCGATCAACATCGTCAGTCTTTCTCGTTGGAAGACTTAATGCTTTGGCTTCCGCAATGGCGGCTCACAGAACGCTTTCTTCTTCCGATCGGTGTTGGCAATCTTCTCGTCGGAAGACTTAGTGCTTTCGATTCCACAATGGCAGAAGTCCACTTCACTAACTCTTCCGCAATGGCGGAAGTTAATTCCGTTAATTGTTCCAATTGCAGAGCACTTAGTCAAATTTTCGCGGCTTTCTCCAACTGTTCCGGCGTCAGCGGTCTTTATCATCGGAAGCCTTAGGTCTTTTGGCTTCCACAACAGCGGAAGTCCCTTCCGCTAATTGTTTCGATATGGAACACTTGGACAAAAATTTTCAAAATTTTTCCCTCCGACTGTACTCCGTCTGGCACGCTTCCACTTAGCCTTCTACAACGGCAGAAGTCAATCCCACTAATCCTTCCACCAACTGTTCAACACTTAGACAAATTCGGTGAATTTCCTTCCAATTTTTCTTCCGCCGGGCATACTTCCACCTAACACTTCCACTGCGTCGAAAGTCCATTCCATTAATCCTTCCGCCACAGCGGAAGTCAATTCCACTAAGTGTCCCGACTGTTCAAAAACTTAGACGAAATTTTTCATGAATTCTTTTCCGCTGCTGCGCCTCATCGGATGGCTTCTGACTACTCCTTCCGCCATTTCAGAGGAGCTTTCCACTAGCTCTTTCGGGTGTCAACACTTAGGCAATTTTTTTTGAATTTTTGCTGCTGTTTTGCTGGACAGAAGGCAATTCTGCTTTTGTCACTGCACCTTCATGGCCCATAGAGGCCCACTGTTGCAACCTTGAGCTCTGATACCACTCTGTCATGTCCCCATCCCTCCGACCGGTGAAGAGGACGCGACAAACACCAAATACAGCCGGACAAACAGCCCCATGAACATGGAAATAGTTATCAATGCTGAAATAAAGGCTTAACAATATGCATAATTCATCAATCATACCGCAGAAGCAACATGTACCTTCCAGCATTCACATGTTCATTATAGTTCATAAAACAATAGATATACTTTGCAGAGATGAAATAACAATACTTATCTTTGATGAAGAACTCGCCCGCAACCAGCTACGTCGCTGCAACGTTCCACCCAACCATAGGCCAGCGTGCTCATCAATCCCTCAGCAATGCTGCCACCCCCTAGCTGGGCATGATTCCTCCAGGATAAGGGTCATTACAGGCTTACACATAGCCAAGGGACACAATTCAGCAAGCCAACACAACTGGGTTTATCAGGCCATCAATAGATTGGCCAAGCCAGCACAATATGAAGACCAACCACTGCTTACATGCAGCAAAACAATCCCTTCATAGCCCTATGAAGAAGGCAAAGACAACCAAGGATAATCCCAAACAAAAGATGAGCACAGCTCAAGTCCACCAGACAACACAGAGTTGTTCTTGGCCCTAACGTGGCCAAAACAACTCAACAACAACACCCAAACCAGGGTATATCAGCAACCCAATCTCACAATGAATGATGGAGACAATCCATAGTTCCAAAACAAGGAAAACTCAGCCAACAACACACACAATTCCCCAATGGAACGGCTGGGCAACATCACACAATCCACAAAATAGAGGAGAGGCCAACTCCCAGCGTGGACAGAGGAAAACTCAACCCACGGATTGGAAATCCACAGTGGTCCAAAACGAAATTGGACACCACAGCCAACAAAACACACGAGGAAGACAATAGTCCCAAAACGCAATCAGTGAGCACGGCTCACGACATGGGAAACCGACTCCAACGGTCTGTGCATGAGGAAAACTTGCACCCAACAGCAAAACACAAGGGAAAACATACCTGATTCCACTCTATGGAAGAATGTGAATGATCATCGATTAGCAGCTCCTCTCCTAGCTGCGTGAGAGTGAACAACTCCACCCAAGCACGCAGATGAACAACCATGTGAGGAATAAGCAGACCGTCTCTCTACTCGCCCCTGTGTGAGAGTGAACAGAACCGACCTCTGCGTGAGGAAGATGAACAGCCAACGGCTCTGCATGAGGAGGACAGAACTGACAATCCGAGCCTACGTGGGAATAAACAGCCCCCTGCGCGTGAGGAATGAACCAACCTCTGTGTGAGAGTGAGCAGGCGAGGGAGAAAGAATAGCCCCAAGAGGAGTGGCGTCATGGAGAAGATGAACCAACAGAGGAAGAGTGCGTGTGTGTGCTTCAGCGCTGTCATGGAGAGGATGCAGTCGTGGGTGGAGTGGGCATGTGGGCAAAGGAATGACAGTCCTGCCACCCCACTCCCAAAGGCAATAACTGCCTCAACCACCAGCCATAACTGCCCCCCAACAACAAAACCAAGCCATTGAAGAGGTTGGTGAAACAAGAAAGGTGGCAAAACAAACAAGGTGGCAACACATGGGTTTTCCCCCCATAGACCAAGGTTTGACATCCCCCATCCCTTATCCTTTGGAACCATGCCCTTTTCATTCAACGTTGCACTGGCGTAGCTGGTTGTGGTTTATTTTATTTGATGTGCGTATTTACATGATGTCAAATTATAAGGTGCCGGATAGCACAACATACCATCGGCAACTATCCCCATTGCCGAAACATACACAACCAAATCGATGGTGGGGATTTTTACTTTAGCTCCTCACCACGATTAATTACATTATATACATCATGCAAATGGGGTCAAAACCAGGACATTACAGTCAACATTACCACCCCCTTGCATGGAATTTTTCGTTGCCCCTGACAACAAATCAGGGTCTGGAAAAACCCTCCTCTCAAAAATAATCAATTCCTTGGACTCATCATCATAACTTCAAATGGCATTATATATCTCTTCATTGTTGAAATTGAACTGATTGAAAAGAAAACAATGCACTCCTGCTCTGACTAGGACATTTAGCATACCTTCTGGCCAGTTGGTTTTGTCACTCCATGCCTTTGCGCTCTCTATGAATTTTTTTACAGTGAACCTCTCAGCAACTTCAGAACCCCTTGTTTCAGTTGATGGCATGGAAGATGAGGCTTCTATTTACATTTTTCAAGATGATGGCATGATCAAGAAGGAAGAAGGGGATGCAGGAACAGGATGCATGTGAATGTATGCACATGATACCAGCACACTAACTTTCCCAAATTAAAATAAAAATTACAAATGTGTTCAGACGTTTCCAAACTATAATAAAAGTTACAAATGTGCTCTCACTTTTGCAAACTATAACAAAAGTTACAAATGTGTTTTGACTTTTTCAAACTATAATAAAAATTACAAATGTGTTTCAAGTCAACTTGTTGCAGCTGCAACTATTCTCCCCAATTTTTTCAAATTTTGGTCCCCTCCTCATCATTTAGGGTTGCTTTGAATCGTTTGGGTCCATGAACAGTTTTTGGTCATGCTTTAATTTTGAATTTTTTTTGCAGATTAACTCGCGTCCTGATTTTTGAAAGTTGCGCGTGTTTTGAACTTGTTTTTGGTTTTGCTAATTGTTCTTTGAAGGGCCGTTGTTTCGGTGGTGAACGGGTTTTTGACCGTCGCTGAATTTTAAAGCTTTTTGAACACTTAATATTTTTATTGATCGGGCATCAAATTTTGATTTAATCAGAAGTTGTAGCCTTTTCTCTTCCACCGTCGCGGATCCCAAACCAGATAGCTATCTGAAATGTAAAGCACTCTGCCCACCGACGCGTGCTGGTCTTTTAATCGCATGTCTGTGGTCTTTATCTTTTCCGCCGTTGCGGCTGTGCGAAGCACTTGGCTTCCAATGTCGTTTCCTGTCTGAATTCCGATTTGAAGTTTTCCCGCCCGCAGCTTAGGTCTCAACTCTACCGACTCCGATGTGCTTAAGTGTTTCACAACGCCCATCGCCTGTTAAAGCCCGCCTATGCGGCTGTGGATAAGTCTACCCTTCCGTGTTAGCAGTAATGAAACGCATGATATTTCTTGTTGAGCAGCCGTGTGATTGATAGAATTTGATGTTTGTTTAGAATGTAATCCTAATGAATGATACACTTTGATGAATCGCAGGTGAACTTAAAGGACTTTTCAGACTACCGCGGCATGAAGGCATAGCTGGGCAGTTTTGGAAAAGGTTGAACTGTGGCCATTAGGATCGTAAGAAGGACAAACGAAGGAAAAGACAAAATGAATGGCGACAAAGGCACAGACCCGAAAGATCTATTAGTTACTAATCAGATCATGAATGGATACAGAAAATAAAATGGGAAGATGAAGCGTTTTGAGGGACCGAAAAGTCACACGTTTGGGGGGAACCCAAGCGGTCTACTGTATTGTTTAAATATTTGAAAGTTAGAAGTTACAAGGGATTTTTCCCTGGAAAAACTTGTAAACATATGCTTGTAAGAGGAACTATTTCGTCTTGCAACCAGAGACTGCAATTTTTGTCTGTTGGAGAAAGTGTTATGTGGAATGTATCAATGTGATTAAATGAGCAATGTTGAATGTGAACTATTTCGTTTTCAACTGTGTCTCAGTAACTGTAAGAGCGTTCTAAATTCCTAAACCTATGTTCTTGTCTGAATGTTCTTCAGTACCTTTAAGATGTTTTTCCACTATGAGTAATGGGAGTGTTAACTGTTGATGAGCTATCTTATCATGTATACTTTTATTCATGTTCATATGTTTGGTTATAAGAATAGCTATCTGTGATTTGCCATTACACATGAATAGTATTGCATTACTCGTGAATTAATCCAGCTCTCTAGAGATAGTTTAGTTAGTATTTACTTTCTTGCATATATGTGATTTGGATGCTTGTGAGTTTTAAGACGAGAGGCAAGAACCTGGGCATCACATTGTGACTACTCTTTGCATCCTTATGCCCTGCATGGTTAATTAGACATGTGAATATCATACTTAAGTCAAAGATACAAAAATATACGGTGGACCGGGCCGCAACCTGTAAACCCCTTTTGTTACTTGACCTATGGTAGCCGGACCGCAAACCGGACGGATTCCCTACACCAAACAGTCACGGGCTAGTTGGGAACGTTGACTGGGGAGAATCCCTTGCTGTTGTTGCCTGCAAATTTCTCGGCCTCAACAGTAACTGGCTCTAGAAGGAGGGCCGCTAGTGCATGGCTGGACGAGGAAACCCTTTTTCCCGAAATTATTCCACTGGTAACAGTTTTGAAAGCAGTGGGCTTCATAATCCAATTCCCGAAGAAAGGAGTAGAGAACATTTGTTTTCTGTTGACAGTGAAGTTGTTAATAATCTGAGAAGACACACTAGGGCATATGTGAAGAATATTGGAGGATTGTCGATCATCCCTGAATTTCCCAGAAGAGAATATAAAAGGAACGATCATCCTATATTGGAAGACTCAGTGCTGGTTGGGGATTGGGAAGAACTTGTAGAAGTAGCCTTACAAGAATTTGTACTACCTTTGAGTCAGGAAGGCCTAGATACTCCTCACAGTTCTCCTGCTCACACTCCTACTTGCTCACCTCCTCACTCTCCACCTAGACTCATGGCAGGCGTTAATGCCAATCAACCACCCAACCCACCGAATCCACCACTTGCCTGGAGAGCCAGATCACCTTTAAATCTAACACCTCCGATACATGATTTACCTCAATCCGTTGAAAAGATGCTGCCCAAATTCGACCCAAGTGAGAAGATACTAGTAGATGATCACCTGCAAAGTTTTTACAAGGCAATAGAAGGGTTAAGGGCTGGGGAGTATGAAGATGTAGTTTGCAGACTATTCCTGCATACCCTTAAAGGAGCTGCAACATCATGGTATTTTGGGTTGCCTTCTAACTCTATCCCTGATTGGGATACCTTCGAGAGATTTTTTAGAAGCAAGTATGTGACTCAAAAGACTCATGCAACCCTCATGAAAGGACTACGCGCCTTGAAGAAAGAGAGGAAGGAGAAGGTGCACAACTTTACTCAAAGATTTGCAGCATACCTCAAGAATTTTTTTGAAGCTGACAAACCTTCGGACAAGGTCCTGATTGAATATTATACCTCAGCTTTAGGCCCTGATTTGGCCATGTTTTCCAAAATAAGGGCCAAGCGTACTTTGGCGGAAACCTATGAAGAGGCGGAAATAGTGGGGGAAGGAAAGCCTTATTGTTTACTAAGCCTAAGGAAGAGAAATCACCATATTTTGAAAGTATGGCAAAAATGATGCAGAAGCTTTCTAAAAAAAATCATAGACTTGGAAAAAGAGAAGGAAACTCAAAAGTTCTACAAGCCCTATTACAAGAAAAGAGAGGACAACAATCAGTCCCAACCTCCTCCACACAATTCAACATCTATGAATTTAACAGAGGTAGGAATGGAAAATTTTTGCACTTTCCACCAACAACCCCACTCTGAAAAGAATTGTCTACAATGGATAAACTCAATGACGTTGGTCATGAATCAGCTGTTGGATTCTAAATTAACAGATGGAGATGAAGAAAGAAAAGAGAATACCACTGCAACGAAGGAACAAGAAGAAGAAACCATGGTCTCGTGGAATTCTGTTTCGTTATTTGATGCTAAAGAGGAAAATAATTGGGGGTACAAGGACATCATGGAAACCAATGTAACAACAAGGAGCCAAGGGTCAGATAAAGAAGACAGTCTCATACTCCCAAAGATCAAAAGGTTGCAGAAAAATGTTAAAAAATTTCAAAATAATTCCGCAGCTGATAGAATTCCTGAATTCACCATTACCAGTCAAGTTCCTAGGCAGAATGATGCACTGGCCAAGCCCAATGAAGAAAAGATGAATGTTGATAAACCGAACCCCATTGAACCGCAGATGGATTATGACATTGTGGAAGATATAAAGAAGGTAAAGGAAAACATTTCACTATTTGAAATGTGCAAAGTGTCGCAGCAAAAAGAAAGACTATTAAAAGCACTTGAAGTGTTGGATGAGAGGTTTCCCGCTGACAATCGGCCTAAAGAGGAAGAAGAAATCGGAGAAACCAGCATTGGAGGTAAGTCTAAGAGCAAACATCCACCTTTCCTCCTAACTTTTGAAATTTTTAATCACAACATACGTAATTGTCTGGTAGACTCAGGGGCATCGGTTAATGTCATGCCAATATCAGTCTGTAAAAGGATAAATGGGCAGCCTAAGCCATCCACTTGGAGAGTTGTCCAGTTGGACATGACGGATGTAAAGGTAATTGGTGAGATGGAGGATATCTTGATCCGCATGTTGTCAAATGATAAGGTGCGCCAAGTTATTGATATCGTGGTGACTGATATACTAGACGCTTACGGGCTTGTCCTTAGTAGAGTTTGGTCGAAGAAACTAAACGAATATTTTTCCTCTGATTGGTCACATATGTGGCTGCCATATAAAGGAAGTCTGAACCAAATTAAGATTTTGAGGGAGCCTCACATGAAATACAACGTTACTCGACTTGAGGAGAAGAATGAACCAGTGGATTCTGTGTTGAGAAATTATTTTATTGAGTTGGAACCAGGAAATTACCAAGCAAAAGAAGCCAGCAACACGTCAGACACCCAGCCTGATCTCCTTCGATTCTCACAGGCTGATGAAATCTACTGTAACATAGTAAACTTAGCAGTAGGAGTAGATTCGCATGCAATAGTTAGTGATTTCTGGACTTTGTTTTTTGATGGCTCTAAGACACTAGAAGGGTCAGGGGCTGGCTGTGTCCTTATTGACCCCTAGAAGAATAAACATTTTCTTTCATGTAGATTAGAGTTTGAATGTACGAATAATACAACTGAGTATGAAGTGCTGGTGTAGGGCTTAAGGAAGGCAATCGAATTAAAGGTAAGTAATCTAAAAGTTTTTGGAGATTCTAAAATAATTGTAAAACAGATCCGGAATCAAATACATTGTGTTTCTCCTGACTTAAGGCTTATCAAAATGAGGTATGGGACCTACTCAAATGTTTTGATGCTTTCAATATTAGATCAATTCCAAGGATAAAAAATGCAGTGGCTGACTTGTTAGCCACATCCGTTGCTAGGCTTGCGCCTACTAATAATCGATGCTTGTTGAATTGCTTTTCAGGCCATCGATCCCTGATATGATCACCAACCTACGAGTGTTCGATGATGACCAACATATTATAGAATGCTTAACAAATAACGAAGTATATAAAGGGGCGATTATAGATGATGAAGAACATCAGGCTGAGCTGAAGTACAATAATTTCATCCCTAAAGGAGTCAAAACCTTAGAAAGAATGTTCGATCTGAATGAAAAGTTTAGAATACCTGCAAATGTGAAGACTCACAACTCATCTCTACAGTTCGAGCTGATAAATTTAGGGACTGAAACAAATCCTAAATATGTCAATCTAGGCAAATGTTGTTCACCAGCAGAAAGAGATAAGTTCATCAGCCTTTTTAAGCAATATAAAGATTTTTTCGCCTAGACATACGAAGATTTGAAGACATATGACACTAGAATCATCCAACATGTTATTCCCATTAAAGCTGGTCTCAAACCTTATCAGCAACCTTTAAGAAAAATGCATCCAAAATTGGAATCGCTGATTCAGAGTGAAGTGAAGAAATTATTGGATACTAGAATCATTTTTAAGGTCAGACACTCTGAGTGGGTATCAAATCTGGTACCAGTGAGAAAAAAATCTGGAGAGATCAGGCTATGCGTGGATTTCAAGAATTTGAACCGCGCTTCAAATAAAGATAACTATCCTGTTCCACCCATGGAGCAACTACTACAAATGGTCTTAAGTTCTGAACTATTTTCTTTATTGGACGGGTTCTTGGGCTACAATCAAGTATTAGTAGCCGAAGAAGACAGCTTGAACACCACATTCAGGACCAAATGGGGAACTTTTGCTTACAGAAGAATGCCCTTTGGGCTTATAAACGCTGGAGCTACATTTCAGAGGGCTATGGACATAGCTTTCCGTGGTCTGATTGGCCGTAGTGCTGTAGTGTACCTTGATGATATTATGATATTCTCAAAGACGAGAGAAGAGCACGTGTTTCATTTAAGGCATATTTTTGAATGTTGTCGGAAATATGGCATATCACTCAACCCCAAGAAGTGTGTGTTCGCGGTCATGGAGGGAAAATTGTTGGGTCACATAGTTTCAAAAAAGGGAATCTCTATAGATCCAGAGAGAATTAAGGCCATTGAACAAATCCCCTTGCCCCATAATAAAAAATGGATGCAATCATTTATGGGAACTATAAATTTCGTACGAAGATTTGTGCCAGATTTTGCCCAGATTGTCAAACCTCTGCAACAAATGGTGAAGCAAAGTGCATAGTTCAAATGGACTAAGATTGAGAAGAATGCATTCAGAAAAATTAAAACTGTTGTTGCACACGCACCCTCCCTAAAAAGCCTACATTTCGATAAAGATTTTATTCTGTATACCTTTGGATCCGATGATTCGCTAGCAGCTGTGCTTACCCAAAAAGAAGATGGGGGGGATGAATGCCCAATATCTTTCATGAGCACTGGTCTACAAGGGGCCGAATTAAACTACTCGGCTATTGATAAACAAGATTATGCAGTATTCAAAGCAGTGAAACAATGCAGGCCCTACATATTAAAAAATCGAACCAAGGTGATCGTCCCACACCCAGCTATAAGGTCCCTTTTTGTACAGAAGGAGTTAGGAGAAAGGAGGGGCAAATGGGTAACATCTCTTCAAGAGTATGACCTTGAATTCAAGCCATCTTCTATAGTTAAAGGGCAAGGGTTGTGCAAGCTAATTGCTGAAAATGAGAACAATGAAGAACACGCCTGGGAGGATGAGGCTGAATTACAGTTGATGGATGTATGTCCTTTGTTTACGGCTCCTGAGTCTTGGTATAGAGACCTCATGCATTATCTTCAAGCAGGATTGTTGCTAGAACATTGGAATTCTAAGCAAAGAAGAGCGCTACGTCTCAAATCAGCCTCCTATCAAATTGTTGAAGGAGTATTATTTAGAAAAAATTATGACGGAGTCCTTCTTAGATGCTTAGAGAAAGAAGATGTGAAGAAAGTAATGATAGATTTGCACGACGGTCCTGCTGGGGGACATTTTTCAGGAGATACCACAACTCACAAAATTCTCAGAGCCGGTTATTATCGGCCTATGCTTTTCAAAGATGCACACGCACATGTCAGGAAGTGCGATATTTTCCAAAGGTGCAGTGGAAGACAATCTAAGGCAGCAGCACCACTGAAGCCTGTGATGATCATGGAACCGTTCAAGCAATGGGGGTTGGATATTATTGAGGAAATAAAGCCGAACTCCTCCCTGCAACACAAGTACATTATGACCGCAACTGATTACTTCACTCGCTGGGTCAAAGCCATCCCACTGTGCAAAATAAATGAGGATGCGGTCATCAGCTTCCTGCAGGACCATATTATGACTAGGTTTGGAGTTCCAATTTCGTTAGTCTTTGATAATGCTACTTACTTTTCATCAATTAAATTAACTGCTTTTGCTCATGAAAAAGGAATAAAGTTGCATTATTCTACCAATTACTATCCACAAGGGAATGGCCTGGCTGAGTCTACTAACAAAAATTTGATTAGAATTTTAAAGAAGACCGTGATAGAAAACCAGAGGAGTTGGCACTCAGCGCTACCAAATTCCCTTTGGGCCGATAGAGTCACCCCCAAGTCTTCAATAGGAATGTCTCCGTATACCCTGGTGTATGGTAAAGAAGCCATTCTTCCCCCCAACATCATGCTACCCTCTTCCATAATAGCTCAAGAGTCTAGAGGGTCGGATGATGAAGTTTTGCAAATGAGAATATATAATCTCCTGAAAGCAGAAGAGGCTTGATCTAAAGCCAGAGAGTGCTTTAAGCAGCGACAAGAGGTAATAAAGAGATGGTTCAACAAACATAAGGCAGGAACAAAAGACTTTGAAGTGGGAGATCTGGTTCTCAAATGGGACCACCCCCATGATGAGAAAGGAAAGCATACTAAATTCCAGCAGTTGTGGGTAGGCCCTTTTCAGATTGCGGCAAAGCTTGGCCCTTCTACTTATAAGTTGCAAGATCTACAAGGGTGGGAAGAGAACTTACCAGTAAATGGTTTGGTTCTCAAGCCTTATTTTTCCTGAGTTTTGTTTGACTTCTTCTGTCTTGTATATAAATAATCTGGCTTGGCCTTCTTTTTGAGTCTTTGAGTCATGAAGTTTAGTTTTGTTTTAGTTTAAATTTTCTGTTTGATTGTAATAAAAAGAAGCAAGCTTTGGTTGCATGGAGAGCATTAGAGTTCTGGACTAACTAAAATCCTTGATTATAAGAATGTGTATTATGGTTTTATCTGATAGATTTTGTTCTAGTTTAGTAGTTTTCCTAAATGGCTATGAACGCATTGAAGTCCTTCTTAATCCCTGTAAAGTGACTCGAGATTAAAGGGTCTGGAATACTATTTCGAAGCTCCATCCATCTCAAACTTAAAAGATGTCCTAGAGGGTGACAGCAAGAGACCCATGGAAAGGAATCAAGGTAAACAATATATTATATATAAATGATCCTATGCCATGAATTGAAAGCCAAAAGGCTAAGAAGAGTCAAAACTCCTAAGAAAGCAATATGTATCAAAACAAAGTACTAAATCATATGAGTATAAAATTGCCAAAATTTCGTCTTCGTCCGTGAGCTGAAAATTCCATACATCTCTCACACAAAAGGACACTATGGATAGAGGAGCCTGAATAAAAAAATTCAGAAAGAAAGGCATGAGGAGGACTCAAAAGGGAAAAAATTCCAAAAGCACAAAAAAGGTGCAAAATGGCATGGGAATGAGGAACAAATGAATATCTCTGTTTACCATATGTTACGATCCTGTGGTGGCCAAGCTGGAAGCTACCCGAAGACAGAGGCAAAAAAAATGAAACTCATATTTCTGGCCTAGAAAGAGTTATCTTGACTTTGAAATCTTGGTTTCCATTTTCCTAAATTGGACTACCCTCAATGATTCAAAGCTCATATACCTACCATTTGGGAAATCCATACAGCTAGAAGAATTCAACATGTTGATTTTATTGTTAAACAGTTTGTTAATTAAGGAAGAAATTGTCCAGAGATCTAGGTTCACCAGGTAGTCGCCAATTGTTGCAGCTGCAACTGTTCTCCCCAATATTTTCAAATTTCGGTCCCCTCCTCATCATTTAGGGTTGCTTTGAATCGTTTGGGTCCATGAACTGTTTTTGGTCATGATTTAATTTCAATTTTTTTTTGAAGATTAACTCTCATCCTGATTTTTGGAAGTTGCGTGTGTTTTGAAGTTGTTTTTGGTTTTGCTAATCGTTCTTTGAAGGGCCGTTGTTTCGGGGGTGAACGAGTTTTTGACCGTCGCTGAATTTTAAATCTTTTGAACACTTAATATTTTTATTGATCGAGCGTCAAATTTTTATTTAATCGAAAGCTGTAGCCTTTTCTCTTCCGTCGTCGCGGCTCCCAAACCAGCTAGCTATCCAAAATGTAAAGCGCTCCGCCCGATGACACGTGCTGGTCTTTTAATCGCATGTCCGTAGTCTTTATCTTTTCTGCCGTTGCGGATGTGCGAAGCACTTGGCTTCTGATGTCATTGTCTGTCCGACTTCCGATTTGAATTTTTCCCGCCCGCAACTTAGGTCTCAACTCTTCCGACTCTGACGTGCTTAAGTGTTTCGAAGCGCCCATCGCCTGTTAAAGCCCGCCTTTGCGACTGTGGATAAGTGTGCCCTGCCGTGTTAGCAGTAATGAAACACATGATCTTTCTTGTTGAGCAGCCGTGTGATTGATAGAATTTGACGTTTGTTTAGAATGTAATCCCAATGAATGATACACTTTGATGAATTGCAGGTGGACTTAAAGGACTTTTCAGACTACCGCGGCACGAAGGCATAGCTGGGAAGTTTTGGAAAAGGTCGAACCGTGGCCATTAGGATTGCAAGAAGGAAAAACGAAGGAAAAGACAAAATGAATGGCGACAAAGGCACAGACCCGAAAGATCTATCAGTTACTAATCAGATCATGGATGCGTACAAAAAATAAAATGGGAAGATGAATCGTTTTGAGGGACTGAAAAGTCACACATTTGGGGGGAACCCAAGTGGTCTACTGTTTTGTTTAAATATTTGAAAGTTAGAAGTTACAAGGGCTTTTTCCCTGCAAAAACTTGTAAACATATGCTTGTAAGAGGAACTATTTCGTCTTGCAACCAGAGACTGCAATTTTTGCCAGTTGGAGAAAGTGTTATGTGGAATGTATCAATGTGATTAAATGAGCAATGTTGAATGTGAACTATTTCGTTTTCAACTGTGTCTCAGTAACTGTAAGAGCGTTCTAACTTCCTGAACCTATGTTCTTGTCTGAATGTTCTTCAGTACCTTTAAGATGTTTTTCCACTATGAGTAATGGGAGTGTTAACTGTTGATGAGCTATCTTATCATGTATACTTTTATTCATGTTCATATGTTTGGTTATAAGAACACCTATCTGTGATTTGCCATTACACATGAACAGTATTCCATTACTCATGAATTAATCCAACTCTCTAGAGATAGTTTAGTTAGTATTTACTTTCTTGCATATATGTGATTTGGATGCTTGTGAGTTTTAAGACGAGAGGTAAGAACCTGCGCATCACATTGTGATTACTCTTTGCATCCTTATCCCCCTGCATGGTTAATTAGGCACGTGCATATCATACTTAAGTAAAAAATAAAAAAATATATGGTGGACCAGGCCACAACCGGTAAACCCCTTTTGTTACTTGACCTACGGTAGCCGAACTGCAAACCAGACGGATTCCCTACACCAAATAGTCACGGGCTAGTTGGGAACGTTGACTGGGGAGAATCCCTTGCTGTTGTTTCCTATGAATTTCCAAGCCTCAATACAACTATACACAACTTACATTTTCAATTTCAATATAGTTAACTTTATAGCATGCTAATTATACTTATTTTTATAGCATGTTAAGTCTACTTATTGAAAATAAGAAAGTAAGAGTAAATAATAGAGTATAAATTTGACATTCAAACTATTCTAGAAAAAATGGAGTAATAGAGTGAGTAATATAATAATAGAGTAATATTCTTCTCTACATGTTTTGATGTACTCTCAAACCAAGCCCTCCTATTAAATGTTAAAGTCATTTTTTTTTGGAAATTGGATGGCTAGATATATTGACAAGACTATCCTTGTGTTAATTTTATATAACCTAACCTCGTTTGCTCACAGTCGACCTATGAAAGGTGCAATTTTAACCTTTTTTTACTGTTATGGACACTTGGTGTAAAATGCAAGACATAAGCATAAAAATGAAAAATAGGAATGCATAGAAGTTAAATTGAACATGAAGGACTAAAATTCCAAGGATCTTGGCCAAATTAAAAAAAAATGACAGAAATTCTAAGTTTCATAAAAAACAGTGTGTAAATATTCAAAAATGGGCTTAGGAAAGTGCACGCCACAGTCTGTACAATTGTCATAAGTTGAAACTAACACCATGGGGTTGAAGATAGATATTTTTTGACAAAATCCTATTTCTGTTTTTTAAAATTATGTTTCACTTGTCCAGAGTTAAATTGACAAAATGAAAATTTTTGTGTTTTCAACCCATTTTTACCCAGATCACAAAAATGTCCGCCCAACCCTAAGTATTGGGTATTTTTGAGTGATTTTAGTTGAAAATGGTATGCTTTACTATTTTACACATTATTATACATTTATTTTTTCAATTTTGGTTCAGAAAGTGCCTGTTGTGCAAAAACACTACATGGTTGTCTTGTATTTATGAAATATCCACCTACATTAGTAAAAATGCAAGCCAAACCCTCCTATTAAATGTTTGCAGTAAATGGTTTTGGAAATTGGATGGCTAGATATATTTAGAAGACTATTCTTGTGTTAATTTTATATAACCTAACCTCGTATGCTCACAGTCAACCTATGAAAGGTGCAATTTTAACATTTTTTTACTGTTATGGACACTTGGTGTAAAATGCAAAGCCATACACATAAAAATGCAAGCTAGGAATGCATAGCAGTAAAATTGAACATGAATGGCTAAAATTGCAAGTATCTTGGACAAATTCAAAATCAATTACTGAAATTCTAAGTTGTTACGTAAAAACAATGTGTAAATATTCAAAATTGGGCTTAGAAAAATACACGCCACAGTCCATACAATTGGCATAATTTGAAAATAACACCATGGGGTTGAAGCTAGATATATTTACATTTATTAATAAAATTCTATACTGTTAGGTGTAATCTATATGGTGAATTCTACTATTTAATGTATATGAATTATGTATTTGTTCCATTCAATTATGTCTGGTATATTATTGTTTTGTTATAATTGGTTTTTCTTTTTGAATAATTTTTTCATTATATATGAAATTTGTAAGTTTGAAAAGATAATATACATTTCCTAGCATGTGGGTTATTGTGAAGATGCTTTTATACTGTCTTCAAGCTGTCCAAAAAACCTCTTATTATAGCCTTCTAGATATGGTTGGATTCACCATACAACACTCTAGAGATCCACACTCTCAGAATATTTTTATCATCATCCTATGAGCTGTGGTGAGCATTTCCCTAAGGCCAGTTATGCATATTTCACCAATAATTCCATACTTGGACAATTTTTTAGCTTCTCCTAGGCTCGGTCTAATTTCCCTAAACCACATTTTCCAAGCTACTTAGACCAATATTCCTAAACTTAGCCAATTTCCTGATTTTAACTAATTTGCCGCATTTCTCGAGAACGATGTCATAATGCAACAATGATTTCAACTTCATTTCACATAATCATCTATTCCATGCCATGCCATGTGGGCATCATCCTTAGTTTGGGCATCAACCTTAATGCAGGCATCACTTATCCCCTTTAAAACACTTAGTCATTTTTCTTTGTCTTTAGTATGCAAAGTAACATTTTTCTTCTATTTTCGCAGGTTGATATTTTCCTTATTTGGTCACCATAAGAAAAACCAAGAGCATGGATAGATATCCATCTCAACAATGAACAAGACCATATCATCTGATGAATTTTATCATCAAAGGAACACCCCCTTTCGGTCATTTCGAAGTGGTCTCTCAAACTTTTTGTCTAACACTTGAGCAATTCTCTTCAAACCCTAGGTCACCAAGGTAAATTCATTTTTCCTTGAAATTTGGCAAGTGATATTCCCAATGTGTATAGTTCAACAAGGTGAGTCCAAAAAAACCACTTTCATCTTTTTTAGCTTCTTTCTCTCTCCTAGGCGAGCATTTTTCTAGAGCAGTGAAAATATGGCTGAGAGGCACTTTTGGCAGATTGATATCTTCTTCGTGAAAGACTTTTTGGTCATGCTAATTATATGGTTGGATGCAACATACAAGTTTATAGAGATATACACTCTCATAATATTTTTATCATCAACCCATGAGCTATGGCGGGCATTTCCCTAAGGCCTGTTAGGCAAAGTTGACCAATAAGTCATACTATAGACAATTTTTTATTCTCCTAGGATTGGTCTAATTTCCCTAAACCATAGTTTTGGCAGGTCCATAAATTCTTCTTCTATGTCTCTTTGGACAAACTGAGACCATGGTTGAGTAGAAAAAACAACAGCCTACAATATCCCCATGTGGTGCGGGCATTTTCTTCAACAAACCATTTTTAGTGGGCATCCTCTTAAGGCTACTTGGAGCAATATTCCCACACTTAGTCAATTTCTTGATTTTCACTAATTTGTCGTATTTCTTCAGAACGATGTCATAATGCAACAATGATTTCAACTTCATGCCACATAGTAGTCTATTCCAGGCCATGCCATGTGGGCATCAACCTTAATGCCATGTAGGCATCAACCTTAATGCGGAAATCACTTAGCCCCTTTACAACACTTAGCCATTTTTTCTGTCTTTAGTGTGCAAAATAAGATTTTTCTTCTATTTTTCCAGGTTGATATTTTCCTTATATGCTCACCATAAGAAAAACCAAGAGCATGGATAGATATCCATTTCAACAATGAACATGACGATATCATCTGATGATTTTTATCATCAATGGAAAACCCCCTTGCGAGCATTTCCAAGTGGTCTCTCAAACACTTTGTCTAACACTTAACCAGTTCTCTTCAAACCCTAGGTCACCAAAGTGATTTCATGTTTCCTTCAAAATTGGAAAGTGAGATTTGCAATGGGTATAGTTCAACAAGGTGAATCCAGGAAAAAAAACTTTCATCTTATGTGGCTTCTTTCTCTCTCCTCGGCGGGCATTTTTCTGGAGCAGTGCAAATATGGCCGAGAGCCATTTTTTATTTGTCTTTAGTCTGCAAAATAACATTTTTCTTCTATTTTCGCAGGTTGATATTTTCCTTATCTGGTCACCATAAGAAAAACCAAGAGCATGGATAGATATCCATTTCAAAAATGAAAAGGACCATAGCATCTGATGAATTTTATCATCAAAGGACCACCCCTTTCGGTCATTTTGAAGTGGTCTCTCAAACTTGCTGTCTAACACTTAAGCAGTTCTCTTCAAACCCTAGACCACCAAGGTAATTTCATTTTTCCTTCAAATTTGGCAAGTGATATTCCCAATGGGTATAGTTAAACAAGGTGAGTCCAGAAAACCCACTTTCATCTTTTGTAGCTTCTTTCTCTCTCCTAGGCAGACAATTTTCTGGAGCAGTGAAAATGTGGCTGAGAGGCACTTTTGGTAGATTGATATCTTCTTTTCTAAAAGTCTTTTTTGTCAGGCTAATTATATGGTTGGATGCACCATACAAGTCTCTAGAGATCTACACTCTCATAATATTTTTATCATCATCCTATGAGATGTGGCGGGCATTTCCCTAAGGAAATTTAGGCATATTTTACCAATAACTCCATACTTGGACAATTTTTTATCTTCTCCTAGGCTTGGTCTAATTTCCCTAGACCACAGTTTTGGCAGGTCCATAAATTGTTCTTCAGGGTCTCTTTGGAAAAAATAAGACCATGGTTGAGTAGAAAAAACAACAGCCCAATATCTCCATGTGGTGTAGGCATTTTCTTCAACAAACCATTTGTGACGGGCATCCTCTTAAGGATACTTGGACCAATATTCCCGCACCTAGCCAATGTCCTGATTTTCACTAATTTGTCGTATTTCTCCAGAACGCTGTCATAATGTAACAATGATTTCAACTTCATGCCACATCATCATATATTCCATGCCATGCCATGCGTGCATCATCCTTAGTGTGGGAATCAACCTTAATGCGGGCATCACTTAGCCCATTTACAACACTTAGCCATTTTTTTTGTCTTTAGTATGCAAAATAAGATTTTTCTTCTATTTTGCGAGGTTGATATTTTCCTTATCTGTTCACCATAAGAAAAAGCAAGAGCATGACTAGATATCCATTTCAACAATGAACAAGACCATATCATTTGATGATTTTTATCATCAATGGAACACCCCCTTGCGAGCATTTCCAAGTGCTCTCTCAAAATATTTGTCTAACACTTAACCAACTCTCTTCAAACCCTAGGTCACCAAGGTCATTTCATTTTTCCTTCAAACTTGGAAAGTGATATTCCCAATAGGTAGAGGCCAACAAGGTGAATCCATCAAGACCAATTTCATCTTCTAGAGCTTCTTTCTCTCTCCTTGGCGGGCATTTTTCTAGAGCAGTGCAAATATGGCTGAGAGTCACTTTTGGTAGATTGATATCTTCGTACATAAATACCTTTTGGTTAGGCTAATTATATGCTTGGATGCACCATACAAGAATCTAGAGATCTACACTCTCATAATATTTTTACCATCATCTTATGAGCTATGGCGGGAATTTCCCTAAGCCAAGTTATGCATATTTTACCAATAATTCCATACTTGGACAATTTTTTTTATCTTCTCCTAGTCTTGGTCTAATTTCCCTAAATGATAGTTTTTGCAGTTTTAGCATGTTTTTGCAGGTCTAATTTCCCTAAACCACAGTTTTTTCATGTTGGGCGTGCATTTGAGTAAAGCAATCCAAAATTGACTTGCTTCAGTAAAATCCACGCACATGCCTGATTTCATTTTCCCATACCTCAACCTGTCATACACGTTCTGAATGTATTGAGTGTAAAATATTTAATATAATCGTATAAACCTGTAAATGTAGTTTTCGCTTTTCCCTACCTGTCATATTCTGAACTTTCAATCGAGTGTCAAATACGTCACTTAACAACCCATCAAATTCATGATTCAATGAAGCTGAATTGAGTCAGATTCTGACCGCATTGATAATGATTGCATCATCCAGACGTGAACTCAACATTTCATCATGATTGAATTTTTTCCCACCTTTAAATTATTCCAAGGGCCAACAAAGTACACATATCCAGATTTGTCTTAACCCCATGGATTCCTTCCTAGCATCTATAGTCAATTACCAATCATGTTGCTTCTTATGTAAGATTGATAAATAGGGACCACTGTTATCAGTAGGCTATGCAGTATTCAATCCATTCTCTATGTTCATTAATTTTTGTCCAGTATGGCTGCACATGTGCACAAATCTGAGTTCACTGATAGTATGAGTGAAATGGGTGGAAATTGGAAATAATTGGAGACAGTCTCATCTGGGTTCGATGGATTTCATTCGCAGTTCCATTCCATATTATTGTTTTTATGTTCGTTTGAAATTCCTTTCCCATCACTCAGTGAAGTATTTCCTACACTGAGTCAGCACCCTGTCCCTCTTCAAGAAACTAATCATTCCCTCTTGGTGGCATAGCAGGATTGATTTCTTCAATTCCATCTTTTAATTTGTCCACACTATATGGGTATTGCATGTTGTTTTCCGCTGAGCCATATTTGTCTATGTCATTTCTCTCTTCCTTACCATTTTCTTCTTTCATTGGTATTTCCCTTTTATCCTTAGATACCTCTCACGCACTGTGCATCTCTATAATTCTTCTCTACTCACATCTCCCATCCAGATAACTGGAATGCAACTTCCTATTCTACTCCCTTTCTACCCCTGGTGTTGAAACATGTCCACTTCAGCCCTGTTTTTCCCCTTGTGTTGCACTGTCATGTTTTCCTTATTCCACAGTAGTTGGTATTTTCGTTTGAAGCCAGGAAAGTACAATAGAGGATGGGTTGGCTCGTGGGTGAATCGACATTTCATTTTCACTCAAATTAAATCCACTTGTAACATGGTCAATCCGACCCTTGAGGTCTATAAATACAATTTAATAGGTTGTAGGGACAATTATTATTGAAGGAGTTGTTTGATGTTACTGATTCAACTGTAAACTATCCCTCTTCTCTATAATGAAAGCATAATATAATAAAAAATGCTCTTGGGCCCCTTTTAAAACTTTCTCGAGTATCGATCTGGTTATCTTTTTGCATTATCTCTGTTTTTTTTACTCTGAATGTATTATATATGTTATGTTTGTTGAAATATTGTAACTTCGAAGAATATTCTATATGTATCTTCTTGTGGTCCCCAATGGTCCTACCAGGAGAACCACTTGTATTACTTTGTACCCCGATGCTTCTAATCAGAAGAACTAAAAAGAGTCATGAGGTAGTCCCCTCTAATTGTAAAGGTGGGTCATTAGCACCCTAGTGTGGTTACTTGAGCCTACATATGTAACTCGAGCCTACATGATTAACTCAATCCTACATGTCGGATTTAATTATTAAAGTGAACGGACAAATATAAATAGAGGTGTGGTGCTCCTCATTTGGAACACACACACTCACTTATGTAGCGCATTAGTGAAGGAGAGAGAAGTAGCTGGAGAAGGAGGAGGATCAGTCTTTGATCACTCTTTTGGTTTTACCTTTTATCTTTTTGGGGCATCTATATTGAGGAAAATTTTGCTAGGTTTTTACCTTTAGGTTTTTCCCAGGATAAATCTTTGTGTTCTTTTTGTATGGTTGTGCTTGTCTATATTTCAGTGATCTTTTGGCTTATGGTTATGCTATTATGATGCTAAATGTTTTAAGATCTGATATAACCATTAAAAATTCAACATGGTATCAGAGCCACCCTGAAAGAAGAAATTGTGCAGCTACAAAATCTAGGTCTTCTTACTTTTTGGTTCTCTCTCCACAATCGATCAGCAAAAGAAGGCTAGGCTGACTCTCCATTGAAGGGTGCATTTTTCTGTCTAAGCGGAATTCGATTATGAGCATTTTCAGTTTTCGGTGCGGGAAATTAGGGCTTCTTGCAGAAGAGAAATTTTTGAGTGAGCCCAGCATAGGATTGCTCTCCTCATCAAAATTGAATTTTAGAGACCTGGTTCAATATTTTTGGTTGGGTGAAACTCCAGGAAAGTCAAACTCTAGTTTGACCCCGAGCTGGAAAAACCCTAAATACTAAAACTGATAAGTTTTGGTACATTCGCTATATCTCGATATTGGTAAAGGCTCAGGAGCTGAAAATTGCATAGGCTGAATATAAACTCCTGATGTAGATTGTATCCAAAATTTTGCCTCATATTCACTATATTCTAGGATAAATGATCCCTTCAAGTTGGGGTTCCAGCCTCTTCCAGAATTCATCCCTAAACAGGACACTTGGGGAGAATTGATATATCTTGAGTTACACAGGTCCAAATACAATTTATGAAGATGTTCCAGAAATGGTACGGACTTTAATTTATGTGATCCATGTTTCAAACTCAGAATATGAACCAATGACATGTGATAGTCCATACAACTTCATTGTTCTGAATAGTCCTGTAACATGTCACCTTGGGAAAATGACCATAAGTCCCAATTGGTGAAACCAATTCTGATGAAACCTATGGTGTTGGAACAGGGACATGTGAGGCTATTGTAGTGAAAAATTTCAGTTACAGAGGAGCATTAATTTTAGAGATAATGCAGAAATGGTAACAGACATTTCTGCAGAAGCATTTGGAAAACTAGGGCTTCCTGTTCTGGGAGCTTCCCTCCACTGTTTTCAGAAAATGAGTACATTGGACAGCTCAAATTGAAGAGATATATCTTTATATCCAATCAGATTTGAAATATTCCAAGTTTTGAAAATTAGGGGTTCTCTGACAAACCCTAGATCAGCCAGCTCCGGAACGAGGACAAACACCTCAAATCGGTAAGATCTAATCTTTTGCTATTTCCATTTGAGGTTCTTATTAGCTTGATGATAAGCTTGGTGAAGTTGACAACTTCCAAGCATGGAAGTATTTGATCTCTCTGAAGAAAATGAATTGGACACATACATGAGTAGAGAGGTTCCAGTTCCAGATGGAGATGAGGCTCAAAGTCTTACATAAGAAGAACTTGATCAAGGCCAAAAACATCATTGTTGATTCAATCACAGATCAAATTGTGCCACAAGTGTCTTCCCTAAAGACACCTAACATGTTGGATTATTTGTTCAAGCTATTTGAAGATAAGAACATAAATCAGAAGATCTCTTTGAGAAAACAGTTGAAGAATGTGAAGATCCAGAATGCAGAACAACTTGAAGCGATAGAAGAAGTGGAGAATGCAGAAGTGGTGATATCCACCTTGAATGGTCTCCCAGGATCATATAATTCATTCATTCAAGGAATGTGTGCTAGAAGGAAGTTATTAATTTCAACAGACTCTAGGAAGAAGAATCTCGACTCATAAGAAGAGAAGAAGAAGTTGGGAGCAATTGAAGATCAAGCTCTCACCATTCAAAAAAGATCCCTCAAGCAATGAGGAATATGAAGAACCTCTTATCCATCTTATCATTTGGATAAGAAATGAGGAAGTAGAATGATCAAGAAGGAGTCTACCCACGAAACAAATAAAAGATAAGTATTCAATTGTCATATTGTTTTGTATTCAGTTGATGTGTTATGCATGATGATCTAGAATGAAACCTCCTTGCTGACATATTGGATTATCACACAATATCAATAATGTCATGTAGAAAGTTTACGTGAGATATGGATGAATGTTGTATTGGCTAAATAATTGCATGATGGATAAGAATTTGTCGTTATGTATATGTTCTATGAAATGGTTCTAACCATGCTACTGGTGCATTTGAATTGTAGGAAAGGTCCTGTACAACCTCCTACAAGAAAAGAAGGATGAGACTTGTCCCGAAGAACAAGTGATGACAATTCAAGAAGCTCCCAGGGTTAGAGATGCCATGACAAAAGAAAGAGCTTCAGAGAGCGGTAGATCCACCTCAAAGGATGAATAACACCATGGGTACAAGATATAACTCGAGATGAAGAAAAGAATGGCGAGACTTCCAAACCAAATTAAGAGGCCTCGGACACACTCTAGTTGTGTAAGATAGTTAGGTGACATCATTGATGCTAACCTTTCCAACTATGAAAGAAGCAATGATCAAAGAGTAACAGTTGATCATGGGGAATGATGTATACGATATGGTTTCGAGACATAAAGGGAAGTACGTAGTATCTTCCATATGGATCTACAAGAACAAGTGTGCAAAGCAAGGTTCATGATTTGCCTAAGAAAGAATAGACTATGACATGACATACTCTATTGAATAGACATACTAGAAGTATATATCAAGCATAGAACCACCTGTACAGAATGAAGAGGAAATGTGATACTCCACTTCAAGGGGAGTGAATACAGAAGATATCCAAGTTCAACATGGTACAACATAATGGACAACTTCCTGATGGATCGAGACTTTACCAAGAGTAAAGTGGGTTCCAACCTTCAAGGTTGAATGCAGAAGACTAGGATATGTTGATGACCTGACAAGACAAACTCATGGAAGATGTTATGATGAAAGAATACTAGAATGATGTTTGGGATATAGTACTCAAACCAGAAATCAAGAATGTGGTATCTTACAAATGGATTTTCAATATAAAATATGTTGTTGATAGAAGTAAGGAAAGACTTGTGGCTAGAGGTTTATATAAGAAAGAGGAAATTAATTCTGAAGAGACACTTACTCCAGGAAGCAAGGTACATGATGAAGACAAGCCTTCCTTAATGGTATGATTGAGAAAGAGTTTTACATCGAATAGTCACAAGGATTTGAAGTTGAAAAATAGATGGACTCACGTATGCAAGTTGAAGAAGGCCCTTTATGGCCTAAAGCAAGATCCTAGAGCTTGGTATGGAAGAATAGATAGTTTCCTGACGATCATGGGCTTTGCCAAGAGTAAAGCCGATCCTAACCTTTACTACAAGGTTGTAGAAGATGAAATTGTCATACTATTACTATATGTGGATGATCTATTTTTGACAAGGAATGAGAAACATATTGTAGAATGCAAGAAGAAGTTCACTGAAGAATTTAGACCTTGGTCTAATACTTTATTTCCTAGGTATGGAAGTATCAGGGAAATTATGCATTGCAAGTTTTGAAAAGATTTCATAGTTTGAATGAAAATCCATGGACACACCCATGAATTCCAACTTGAAGTTATTAGCTGATGACTCCTCAAAGTTAGTGGATGTGACTCAATACATACAAATTATTGGGTCATTGATGTACTTAACAAATACTAGACCAAATATTTGTTTTGCTGTGAACACCTTGAGTCAATATCTAGTTCAACCTAGATGGGTTCACCTGATAGCTGTAAAACATGTGATGAGATATCTAAGAAGGACTATAGACTTTGTTCTATACTATGTTGGAAACCATGACTACAGATTGTATGGCTATACATATGCAGATTGGGCTGGAAATATCTCACATAGGAAAATCACATTATGTAGATGCTTTTGTTTGGGGTTTGCTATGAGTTCATGGTTTAGTACGAAACACTCCAGTGTTTCTCTTAGCACCGCTGACGCAGAACACATAGCATATTACTTTGCTAAGTTGTGAAGCCATATGGCTTCAGAAGCTAATATTAGACCTCTTTGACCTGAAGATGGATACTACAATGATTCTATGTGATAACCAGAGTTGTGATGAAAGAGAACCTTGTGTTCCGTCATAACACATAAAAATACGGTATTTCTACATACGAGATAAGATGCAGATGATGATTTTCAGTATTCCTATACTGAAGATATAGATGATGTTTCAGTATTTACATACTGTAGATGCAAATGATGGTGATTCAGTATTTCTATACTGAATATAGAGATGATGATGCTTCAGTATTCCCATACTGAAGATATAGATTATGTTTCAGTATTTACATACTGTAGATGCAGATGATGGTGATTCTGTATTTCTATACTAAATATAGAGATGATGATGCTTTCAGTATTTCTATACTGAAGATATAGATGATGATGCTATTAGTATTCACACGCTGGAGATAAATATGGTGATAGTTCAGTATTCACATACTGAAGATGTAGATGATGATGGTGTGTTGACGAAGCCTCTATCCCGAGTAAAGTTTGAACACTTTCAAGACAAGCTTGGTGTTGTTCGGAAATACCTTCCTTGAAAGGGGGAGTAGTGATGTTGCAGTGGGATTGTATCATCCCGAGACATATGTCCAGAAGTGATCCGGTGACCTCGGTCCTTGAGAATGAAGTGGGATTGTATCATCCCTGGGCACTTGCCCTAAAGTGATCCGGGGACCTCGGTCCTCGAGAATGAAGACTTATATAGCCATGACTTGCCCCTGTTCACATTTTCCTCATGTTCTCTTTGGTTACAACAAATTTTCCAAGATTGGCATCATGTTTCAACTTCTCAAGTTCTAGTTGGGTTCACTTAAAGCTCCTTTTATCATGTAAGTGACATAATTAATAACTATGACAACCACATACCCAAGTATGGCATTAATAAAATCTGGTTGCATAACTACCCAATCGAACTATGTATAAAACCCAAAAATTTGTTATAACAAAGAAACAATTCTCAACCCACTTTTAACCCAAACTCTATAGTTTATAATTCGACATGTGCTGAAATAGATCACGGGCTCCCATGCTAGTCAGAGCTCCCGGTCACACTGGAGGAAGAACCAAGGTCGAGGCTAAGTTTCGGCTCCTTTGGGGCTCAAAATGCCACTTTAAATAATATTATTTCCATACATTATTCAAAGAACACTACCAGCACAGTTGGTAAAGGCGCAGAGATAGGGTATGGGAGGTCAGGAGTTCGAAACCAGCGGAGCAGCAACATTTTGCTAAACTTCAATCAATATTGGCCAATCCGGTGCTTCCATGTGGCAGTTCTGGATTGGTCCACCTCAACGCCCAGTTAGCTGCCAACCCATCTACCATACTTCCAACTAAGTTGCACAGTCACCTCTGTACTGACACGTGCTGCATTCGAATTGGTCCGTACTGCTGACTGGATTTCCACCTCATTGTCCGTACATGACACGTGTCGCATTCAGATTGGTCTGTACTACTGACTGGATTGCCACCTCATCGTCCATAGATGACACATGTCGCATCCTGATTGGACCATACTGCCACCTATCTGTTTATACAACTGCCATGTCATCCATCTGTACTGTATGGATTCCACATGTCACCCTATCAGTGGTTCCACGTGGCGCCTCTTTTGCCAATTTTGCCTGTTGACCTCATAGAACAGAACGCGATAAATTTCTCATATGGATTCCGTTTGAGGTGAAACGAACGTCGTTGGAATCGTCTCGACAAGCCCTTCGATCTGGTGCTAGTTTTACTGAGACTAGAGGACTTAAAAAAAATTTCCTTCTTGGATCCTCTTGGATCATTCCTCCCCACTGAGAAGCTTTTGGCCTCCAAAATCCTTTACTAATCAACAGATAGGTGAGGGAATCGCTCCCTCACTTTCTCCTTCTCGATCCACTTGGCTTTGCTTGGATGAGCGCCTTTGATGCCCACTCAAAGATAATCAACATCACCTCTGCGAGAAGTCCTTGTCCTTCTGTCCAGGATGACATCTTCCTATAGCTCATCCATGTACTCAGGAGCAAATTCATCAACTAATGGAAATGAGACATTCTCCCTTTCATCCATGATCATGGGAGGCTCATAGAGTTTCAAGTTCTCCACATTCACCACTGAGTAGATCTGCATGTATGGCGGTAGCTCTATGCGAAAGGCATTCGTCCCAATCTTCTCCAAGATGGTGAAGGGACCATATCTAATGGGATTGAGCTTCTTTCCTTCTCCTTTCATCCTCTCCTTGTTGATGTGAAGCCACACTTGATCTCCTACCTGAAACTGATGATTAACTCTATGCTTGTCATGGCAAGCCTTGTACTGGGCTTGACTCTTCTCCAACTACTTTTGCACTGCTTGATGTACCTATTGAACTCTCTGAATGAACCTGTGGGCTTTGTCTTCATCCTTGGAAGCGCTTGAATCAACCTCTCTCCCATAATTCAAGTCCAATGGAGTCTTTGAAAAGTACCCAAAGCATGTCTCAAATGACGAGCTCTGAGTGGAAGAATGCATAGCCCTGTTGTAGGCATGCCGCACATACTGGATCTGCTCATCCCATAACTTAGGATGATTGTTACAATAACCTTGAAGCAAATGAACAACTGTCCTATTGACTACCTCTGTCTGTCCGTCGGTCTATGGATGGAAAGTGGTGTTCCTCTTCAGCTTGGTGTCCATCATACACCATAATTTTGTCCAAAATTCTCCAAGGAATCGGGAGTCCCGATTTGAGATAATGGATGTAGGGAGTCCAAAGTGAACCCATACATGCTGAAAGAAGAGAGAAGTAGCCTGCTCTGTAGTGACCTGATTTTTACATGGCATAAGAATACACATCTTGATAAACCTATCCATGACCACATACAAGTAGTCATGACCCCTCCTAGACATAGGCAAACCCCCCACAAAATCCATGGAAATGCTTTCCCAAGGATGGGAAGGAACAGGAAGTGGTGAGTACAACCCCAATTTTCTTTTAGTGGGATTACAAGTAGAGCGCATCACACACCCCTTTACATATTTTGTTACAATGTCTTTCATGCGAGGCCAATACACGAGTCTTTGCAAATGAGCCAAAGTCTTACCTACCCCAAAATTCCCTAATACAAGAGAAGTATGAGCTTCTCGTATTACATGTACTCTTTCACTGATAGGAACACATAGCTTGCCCAAATTATAAAGCAACTTTCCCTGCAAATATTAGTCTTCCACCTGTGTGCCATTGGTTAGCTTCTAATAAATCTCCTTGAAATCATCATCAGTAGCATACTGCTTAATATAAATTTCATGGGATAAAGAAGCATTTTTAAAAACAATAGATGCAACAATAGGAGGTCGAGAAAGCATATCTGCCACTTTGTTACTAGTACCCTTCTTGTACTTGATCACTAGATGGAATTGTTGAAGAAACCCCATCCACCTGAAATGACAAGCTTGCTAGAGATTAGTTTGGGACTGGAGATACTGCAAGGGCTGATGATCGGTATGGATGATCATCTCCTTACCCATCAAGTAGTGCTTCCACTTCTTGACACTCTGAACCAAAGCATACAACTCTTTGTCATAGGTGGGGTAGTTGATCACTGCTTGAGTAAAAGTCTCTGAATGGTAGCAAATAGGCTTGCGGTGCTGCATCAATACTACCCCCATGGCATATCCACTGGCATTTGTGTCTATATCAAATGGCTGCTGCAAATCGGGCAAGGCTAGGACTGGGGCGGTGCTGATCTTTCCCTTCAATGTGTGGAAGGCTTTCTACTGCTTACCTCCCCACTGGAAGGCTTTCTTCACACTTGTTAAGGCATGCAAAGGAGATGCTATGTATGAGAAGTTATGAATGAACCTCCTCCAATATTGAACCTCCTAAAAAGCTTCTCACTTCAGTAGTGTTAGTAGGCTTAGGCCAATTGACAATTACATCAACTTTTGAAGGATCAATTTTTAAATTTCCACCTCCTACATTATGACCCAAGTAAACTAATGAAGTTTTTCCAAATTCACACTTTGACAATTTTACATACAATTTATCCTTTTTCAAAGTATCTGATACTTGCTTTACATGCCCCACATGTGCTTCCCAAGTTTTTCTAAAGACCAAGATATCATCTAAGTATACAATGAGGAAATCATCTAAGAATGGCCGGAAAACATCATTCATTACCCGCATGAAGGTTGTAGGTGCATTGCAAAGCCCAAAGGGAATCACCAACCACTCAAATAGACCTTACTTGGTCTTGAAGGCCATCTTCCACACATCACTTTCTGCAATTCGGATCTGGTGGTAGCCATTGTGCAAATCCAACTTGGTAAAGAACACAGCATCTTTCAACTGGTCGAGCAAGTCATCTATGCGAGGAAGCGGGTATCGATTCTTGATCGTGATCTTTTTGAGATCCTGATAGTCAATGCACATCCTCCATGTGCCATCTTTCTTCATTACCAACACAATCGGCGAACAACATGGAGAGGAGCTGGGTCTAATCACTCCTTGGTCCAACAAGTCTTGAACCTGCTTCTTAATCTCTGCCATTTCAACTACGGACAACATGTACATGCCCACATTAGGAAGAGGGGCATCCTGCTGGAGATGAATCTCATGTTGAATCTCCCTTTTGGGAGGCAAACCTGTAGGTTCCTGAAATATTTCATCATAGTTAGCCACAATATCAATCATAGCCTTTTTATGAGAAGGATCACAACCTTTGAAAGCATCGGATGCTTCAGCATCTTTTTCTCTCACAACCATGAGCATGTATCTCTTATTAGTGTTGATGAGTCTCTTCATCTGTCCTGCACTATCAAGAGTGGTGTTACCCTTCATACAGTGAGTTCTCATGATGTAATCCACCCCATTTTTGGTGAGATGGTACTTTTTCTCGTGACAGAAGAATACTGTTTTTCGATCATACAAGTATGGGCTTCCCAATACGATACCGCAGATGTCAAGAGGAACAACATCTAATTCCACCTCATCGATCAACTTTGAAGCAATAGCAAACCTTAACCTGCATTGCTTAGTCACCTGTAGCTTAGCATTATCACATACCCATCCAAGAGGGTAAGGCTTGGGGTGAGGTTTAGTCTATATGCCCAACTTCTTAACAACTTATTTTGAGATCAAATTTACTTGAGAACCTAGATCAAATAATGTTTCAATCTTTGTATGCTTAGACACAACTCTGATGTGAAACAACTCACTTCTTCTTTTATCATTTTCTTTAGAAACATGAGTAGAACTTGAACCAGTATGAGGAGTTTTGTTACCTTGCATTCCTACGGCTGTAATCATGGTTTCGTCACCTGAGTCGGAACCCAAATCTCATTGCGCTATTGCAATGGTCTTTTTCTTCTTTTTGCCTCCATAATGCTTTGGCCTCTGTTCAGGATGCAACTCCAAAAACTTTCTTCATCGTGCCCATCAGTGTCGCAATGTTTGCAATGGAGCTTTCCTCCTTCCTTCTTGGCAGTAGCTGTCTTCTTGCTCTTGTCTTTCTTTTTTGGACTTGTGGTTGTTGTTGGGCTTGAAAGGATTCTTCGGATGGTCTTCTTGCAAATGCTTCCCCCTGCTCTCAAGATGAGTAGCCTAAACACTTGCTTCATCCACACTAGTAGGATTCAACAACAACAAAGTATGGCATAGATAATGATGAAGAGCACCAATGTACTTCAAAAGAGTGTCAGGAGAATCTAAAGAAATATTCAACTCTAAATCTTTCTTTCTAAATTCTTCAGTAATATTCTGAACACTCTAACCCTTGCCTTGTCTAAAACCTTGCCAATCCATCATAGCCTTTTGAACATAACCCAATAGATAAAATTGCTTACGTAAAGCAGAAATGAAAGAAGACCATGATGAGAGAAGATTACCCATTTGTTTGCTACCTTGCTGAAGCTTGCTTTCCCACCATACAAGTCCAGTTCCTGTCAACCGAAGTGAATCCAACTGAATCTTCGAATCTTCTTCTTTTATCTGCTGGACTCGGCAATAGACCTCAATTTTCCTTATCCAATTGTTCAACTTCTCTGCATTCACTTCCCCATTGAACATGGGCAAATAAAACTTCACATCAAGCCTCAATAAGGGCTTCTTTTGAGGCTCTTTGTGAGGAACCTTGGAATGTTAAGAATGAGATGAGGAAGAAGCACTCGAACTTGTGCTTGAAGCTGAAGGTGAAGAGGGAGGCTCAGGAGGCTCTTCGCCACCTCCTTTTTGGTTAACTGAAGCATTGCCTTCGTCCTTCACTTCTTTGTCTTCCTTCTTTACTTCACTGCCTTTTCTTTCTTTTGCCATGCATCCTTCATAGTCTGCAAATAACTTTTCTACCTTGTTGGCCATCATGTAGAAGACCTTGTGAAAGTTTGCCTCCATCTCGATGTGGGCATCATTAGCATCCATCTTCCTCCTTCGGTGTACACATTCGATCTCAGAATTGTAAGGCTCTAATGTACCCTCACTAGCTTTCAGTTTAGCCCTCGTGAGCATCCACACTCACAATCCAACGTCAAATAAACCTGCTCTGATACCACATGATCCAAAAACAAGATCTTTGCTACTCTATGACATTAACATGAATTGCATAAAGAGCATGAACGAAGCTCACAAATCCATAAGAAGAGTACCAAATAGCATAGATAATACGCACATAAAGACAACAAGTTGATAATGGGGTTCGTCCAGGATGGACTACGTCTCTGGGCCTGCTTCTCAATAGGAGGGCCGATCTATAATATCAGCATGAAGGAAAAATACATGGCAATGATACAATGATACCTTGGCGACAATGGTTAGGAAGAGAACCATTCCCCAAAACACAACAAGACTGCTTCTAGTAACTCCGAAGCCTGAAGACGGTGTAAAATGAGTATAAACACTCGTACCTTCCTCCTGCAAAGCTACGTAATCTCCCTTCTCTCCTTTAGCTACAAAGTCTCCACTCCAAAGCATGAGTGGCAAATGGCAACTAAGGGGGCTTATATAGCCATGACTTGCCCCTCTTCACATTTTCCTCATGTTCTCTTTGGTTACAACAAATTTTCCAAGATTGGCATCTTGTTTCAACTTCTCAAGTTTTGGTTGGGTTCACTTAAAGCTCCTTTTATCATGTATTTGACATAATTAATAACTATGCCAACCACATACCCAAGTATGGCATTAATAAAATCTGGTTGCAAAACTACCCAACCGAACTATGTATAAAACCCAAAAAATTGTTATAACAAAGAAACAATTCTCAACCCAATTTTAACCCAAACTCTATAGTTTATGATTCGACATGTGCTGAAATAGAGCGCAAGCTCCCGTGCTGGTCGGAGCTCTCGGTCACGCTGGAGGAAGAACCAAGGTCGGGGCTAAGTCCCAGCTCCTTTGGGACTCGAAATGCCACTTTAAATAATATTATTTCCATACATTATTCAAAGAACACTACCAGCACAGTTGGTAAAGGTGTAGAGACAGGGTATGGGAGGTCAAGAGTTCGAGCAGCAACATTTTTCTGAACTTCAATCAATATTGGCCAATCCGGTGCTACCACGTGGCAGTTTCAGATTGATCCACCTCAATGCCCAGTCAGCTTCCAACTCATCTATCATACTGCCAACTAAGTTGCACAGTCACCTCCGTATCAATATTGGCCAATCCGGTGCTACCACGTGGCAGTTTCGGATTGATCCACCTCAACGCCCAGTTAACTTCCAACTCATCTATCGTACTGCCAACTAAGTTACACAGTCACCTCCGTATTGACATGTGTCACATTCAAATTGGTCCGTACTGTTGACTGGATTTCCACCTCATTGTCCGTACATGACACATGTTGCATTCGGATTGGTCCGTACTGCTGACTGGATTGCCACCTCATCATCCGTACATGACATCTGTCGCATACGAATTGGACCGTACTACCACCTATCTATTTGTACAACTGCCATGTCATCCATCCATACTGTATAGATGCCACGTGTCACCCTGTCAGTGGTGCCACGTGGCACCTCTTTTACCAATTTTGCTTGTTGACCTCATAGAACAGAACACGATAACTTTCTCATACGTAGTCCGTTTGAGGTGAAACGAATGCCGTTGGAGTCGTCTCGACGAGCCCTTCGATTGGGTGCTGGTTTTGCTGAGATTGGAGGACTTCAAAAAAATTTCCTTCTTGGATCCTCCTAGATCAGTCAAAGTGCTGAAGATGTTGCTGATCGAAAGTTCAAAGTGTTGAAGATGTTGCTGATCAAAGGGTCAAAGTGTTGAAGATGTTGCTGATCGAAGGGTCAAAGTGATGAAGATGTTGTTGCTGATCGAAAGGTCAAAGTGATGAAGTTGTTGCTGATCGAAAGGTCAAAGTGTTGAAGATGTTGTTGCTGATCGAAAGGTCAAAGTGCTGAAGATGTTGATGCTGATCGAAAGGTCAAAGAGTTGCTGTCATTGAAGATTGAAGATGAAGACTATATGATGTTGAAAAGATTCCAATGATTTATAGATGTGTTACCCTGATGATGTTGATGATGTCCTCTATCTCTCTCCTACTATTGTTGTTGTTGATGTCGTTGTAGAATACCCTTCTCGTTAAGGGGGAGTGTTGAAATATTGTAACTTCAAAGAATATTCTATATGTATCTTTTTGTGGTCCCCGATGGTCCTACCGGGAGAACCACTTGTATTACTTTGTACCCCAATGCTTCTAATCGGAAGAACTAATAATAGTCATGAGGTAGTCCCCTCTAATTGTAAAGGTGGTTCATTAGCACCCCAGTGTGGTTAATTGAGCCTACATGTGTAACTTGAGCCTACATGATTAACTCGAGCCTACATGTTGGATTTAATTATTAAAGTGAATGGATAAATATAAATAGAGATGTGGCGCTCCTCATTTGGAACACACACACTCACTTGTATAGCGCATTAGTGAAGGAGAGAGAAGTAGCTGGAGAAGGAGGAGGATTAGTCTTTGATCACTCTTTTGGTTTTACCTTTTATCTTTTGGGGGCATCTATATTGAGGAAGCTTTTGCTAGGTTTTTCCCTTTAGGGTTTTCCCAGGATAAATCTTTGTGTTCTTTTTGTATGGTTGTGCTTGTCTATCTTTCAGTGATCTTTTGGCTTATGGTTATGCTATTATGATGCTAAATGTTTTGAGATCTAATATAACCATTAAAAATTCAACAATGTTCTCATTTATTAATTTCTGCAAGGAACGATGATGATTTATATTATAATAAAAAAGAAACAGACGATACAAACTTGTAGAGCCATGAGATTGGTTTCCAAACTATGATGCTCGTCAACAAGAAACAAACATTTACAGTTGTTATGTTCTCATTTCAAATGTTGGATGCATTCTTATTTCACAATAGAAGTTTAATTTATGTCTGAAATTAAAACTATACTAGTCTAATCAAGTTTTGGTATGCAAACTTCCAAATTTCATACCTACAGTGAAATTTGATTGGAATTGGCGTGCATTTTTATTTCTGGCCATGGAAAATTGGAAAATACAATCAATTGTTGTTTTGGATGACTTGGATTTTACTGTAGATCTTACAATTTACAGAAATGAGTACAAGAGTTTGTAGAAAAGGTTGGTATGTCTATGTTATAGTGCAATTTATTCAATATAGCATGAAATGATGATCTATCAATTCATTTGTAGAATATTTCATATGTCAATTCATTTGTAGAATATATTACATCATTTGTAGTTTCATACACACTTCTCAGTATGGGTTGCACATTAAAATCTCTTAGATATAGGAAAAATGCGCATATGGATTACACATTACACTTGTATTACACATTAGAAACAAATTGACTATATCAATATATATGCATTTCCAAGAAATACTGACAATTTATATTACAACAATATTAGTATGTACATAGACATCAAATGTACACCATATTATTTTAGAAATATAGGCTGCTTGGGAGGTTTTTACAATTCCTCCTTTTTATAATAAGAAAATTTGCTATAGCTTCTCTTGCCTTTTCCAGAAGCTTCCAGTTATAGAGAAGCTTCATTGGTCATATGCTTTAATTTTTTTTCTTGCTCTTACACTTTTTTTTGTAAGATTTATCACTTTTGTATGCAATCTATCTTTTTCTTCTAGGCATTTCTTCAACATCTCTACGTTATTATTTTTCTTATTTGAGTGCTCATCTTCCTTTCTTTTAAGATCATCCTTTGTCCATTGCAGGTCATATTGAACTGCACTTAATTTTCTCTTGACCTATTGTACCTCCTTCTCGAGCTCTTGTGCCCTCAAATCGCTATCAAATGGAGTATACAAAATTGCTTCCGCCACAGGTTTATTCTGCAAAGCTTTAATTTGGGATTTCAAATCATGTATCTCACTATCACATCCCAAATGTAGTGCTTTTCCCTTATCCAATAATTTTTGATGAAGGTATCTAATTTCAGCCTCCTTCTCCTCCGTCTTCTTCTTCAATGTTGGATCTGATGAACCAAATGTAAACTCTACAACATTAATTGTTGAAGAAGCTTCATTCAAGGTCTTCTCTCATTGTTGCGAGGAATTTTGAAACTGGAGTAAGCTCTCCATAGTTACATCACCTAGTTTTGTAATACCAAATTTTTTTGGTGTGATGGCCTTTTTACCCTCCACTTTGGATTCTTTTGTTGTGCTAACCTTTTTACCCTTGACTGTTGATTCTTCTGGTATGCAAATCTGTTTACCCTTGACTGTTGATTCTTTTGGTGTGCAAACTTGTTTACCCTTGATTGTTGATTCTTCTGGTGTGTATACCTGTTTACCCTTGACTGTTAATTATTCTAGTGTGTAGACTTGTTTACCCTTGACTGTTTATTTTTTTCCTCTTCTAGCACTTTTAGCCTCGAGAGTTGCTGAAATCCTTTCAATTCTCTTTTTTCGTAGAAACTCACTTTTGTTTTTAATTGTTTTATTCAATTTTTCCAATCTTGATTCATATTCTGCAGTCTCATTTTGTTGTTTAATGATCATTTCTCTCAATGCCCTTTTGAAGCTCAACCTTAAAACCTGCAATAAATGTTTCTTTCTGCTTCAATTCTTGCTGATGTTCTGCTTCCTTACCAAATATAGTCTTCAGTGGTGGCATGTTCAAAACTTTAGGCCTTTTTTTAGCTCATTTTCAAGTCTCCCTATAGTTTCCTCATCTTTTTTCTTTTGATCCTGATACATGTATTTCAGTTTGTCAAGGTCAAAAATCGATTATGCTAGAACTATGGTAAATTTAGAACATTGATCCTTCTGGACAATTATTTTTTCAATTTCCACAATTCTTTTCTCTAAACCTGTAACACAATGTACCAAATCAATAATTTGGACATCCTTAGTTCTGCACAATTTGTCTCTAGCTTTGAAGGAATCCTCCCACAAGGTATATTGTTCTTTGAAATGTACCATTTTATCAAATAAACAAAAAACAAATCTACCATCAAAAGAATATTTGGCATGAATTAGGACATCATCACTCGTTGGTGAACAGTCTATATCATTGTTCACAAATTCCTCCCATTGATCTACATTTTCATTTCCATGCATTCCAACCAAAGTTGTGACAGCAACATCTTCTTCAAGGGAAAGTGAAGGCATGTCGTTTCCCATAGGTTCCATATTGTCCTCTAAAGGTTTGTCGATCTTTTTTTTTCTGGTTGAATTACCCGTTGAAGAAGCAGAGTATGACTGATCTCTCTAGTTTTGGATATGGTTGATAAAGAAATCCGAGCTCAATACATGCTCAATCAATCACCAAGAACCTCGTCACAACTATAGAAAATGTGCCAAAATGCATGAGTTGACCTGCGCATTGAAAGTTCTCATTGGTTTGGCGGGTGTGCAAAGATAGCCATATATCGTCGATATAGAGATGAAAGTTCCTCTAAAATTAAAAACGTCGATATTGCCATGGTTTTTTCGCCATGATGAAAAAAAATGAAGTATTAATCCACGAATGTTCAAAACGTGGAAATATTTCATGGAAAAATCCGACCAAATGTATTAGTGGGTTTATAAAAAAAAAAACCTCTTGAAAATTCTTGGGAATTGAACTCTTGGTAGTGGTTTGTAAAAAACCGCCTCCAATTGTTAAATTCTCTCGATTTTTAGAGGGGTTTTTGTTAGAAAACAGGACCGCAGAGCAAAACAGATATACAGTTAAATCAATAAACAAGATGCAAAACACATTAAAACATTACAGAGAGACACAGATATAATGTGGTTCACCCAAACAATGGGCTATGTCCACAAAGAAATTGCCAGTCCTTTTATTATAGTCTAGAAATATGAAGGGATACACCCTGCAACAAAACCGCTGCACTTCCTCTTCACGCTCTCACAGTATCTCTTCCAATACAATAAAATACCATACTCAGTCGTTTTACAATGCTTTCTTTTATTGGGGAAATACAATGGGAAAATTCTAGGGTTAACCCAATACCATGGGTCCGCAATACTGTTGGCCAACACACATCCCAAAACAATTTTCTTGGGGGCTCTGCCCCCGATCCCCCATTTTCATGAGGGTGCTGCCCCTGAACCCTCGTTTCTCAGGGACGCTACCCTCGAACCCCAAGGAAGGGGAATGAGTGTACAGTACTCCTGGGTTATAATCACAAGTGAATAATGTCTCTGGATCTGGAATATTAGACTCCACAACTAACAATCTCCCACTTGGAGACTGACCACAACAACTCCACCACTACTGCACTTCCTGGACTATGCTCTAGACGTTGGACTTGGAAAATTTCTTATTTTCACCTTCATGCTTGAAGCCCAACAGAAACCAAGCAGGAACTTAGTTTCTCTCTGGTTACTCCCTTTGTCAACATGTCCGTAGGATTCTGGCAAGTGTGAATGTTTTCCAGTTTTAACAGTTCTTCATCTAGAACAAATATTATGAAGTGGTACTTGAGTTGTATATGTTTAGTACTTGAGTGTAAGGTTTAGTTCTTTGCAAGATGAATGGAACTCTGGCTGTCACTGTAAAACCTACTATTCTCGTGCTTCTTACCCAATTCTTCCATGAACCACTTCAAACAAATCATCTCCTTACTAGCCTCTGTAGTAGCAACATACTCTGCTTCCGTTGTTGAAAGTGCAACAACCTGTTGCAATTTTGAAATCCAACTTACTATTGTTCCACCTACAGTAAACACATACCCTGTGGTGCTCCTCCTACTATCTTTATCACCAGCCATATCTGCATCAACATATCCCTGTAGAACAGTGTCTGAACCTCCAAAACATAATGCATGAGAAGTGGTACCTCTCAAATACCTGAGAATCCACTGTACTGCTTTCCAATTCTCTTTACCTGGATTATTCATATACCTGCTCACAACTCCCACTGCATGTGCAATATCTGGGCTTGTGCACACCATGGCATACATCAAGCTCCCAACCGCTGATGAATAGGGAATCTTGGACATGTAATCTATCTCTTCCTGTGTCTCTGGACACATATCCTTGCTTAGTTTGAAATGGATGGCCAAAGATGTACTGAATAGTTTTTCATTTTGCATTCTAAACCTCTGCAACACCTTTTTTATGTACTCACCTTGAGACAATGTCAATTTGTGATTTTTCCTGTCTCTTGTTAGTCTCATACCAAGAATTTGATTTGTAGCACCCAAATCCTTCATCGCAAATGATTTAGCTAGTTTTCTTTTGAGCACATCTATATCCTGCATGTTAGACCCTACAACAAGGATGTCATCCACATATAATAACAAGATAATATATCTTCCGTTATATAGCCTCTTGAAATAAACATAGTGGTCAAAATGACATCTATCATAACCTTGTTCTGTCATAAACTTATCAAATTTTAAATACCACTACCTTGGAGCTTGCTTCAGGCCATACAAGCTCTTCTTCAACCTACAAACCAAATTCTCCTTCCCTTTGACCTCATACCCTTGTGGCTGTTGCATATAAATCTCTTCCTCCAAATCCCCATGGAGAAAGGTTGTTTTTACATCTAACTGTTCAAGATGCAAATCTTCCACCACCACTAGACTTAAAATAGTTCTAAGTGAAGTCATTTTAACAACGAGAGAAAATATTTCATCAAAGTATATACCTTTATTTTGTGCAAACCCCTTTACAACAAGTCTAGCCTTGTACCGCTTTTTTCCTCCATCTTCTTCCTTCAAACTGTAAACCCATTTATTCTGCAATGCCCTTTTTTCTGCAGGCAACTTAACCAGATCCCAAGTCTGGTTTCTAACCAATGAGTCCATCTCCTCATCCATGCCTTGCTCCCACTTCTTTCTAGTTTCTACCTGCATTGCTTCTTCAAAACATTATGGTTCACCAAAATCAGTCATCAATAAATAATACAGTGGAGAGAATCGTTCAGGGGGTCTACTTAACCTGGTA
This sequence comes from Pseudotsuga menziesii, assembly GCA_001517045.1. Taxonomy (NCBI): domain Eukaryota; kingdom Viridiplantae; phylum Streptophyta; class Pinopsida; order Pinales; family Pinaceae; genus Pseudotsuga; species Pseudotsuga menziesii. The sequence goes on from LPNX010615665.1 coordinate 199,066, forward strand.
GACTTTCTTACAATTGCAGGAGTTTCAGGTACCTGCTGCTGCTCTTGATTTTCTTGTTCTTTTGGAACTTCATTTTCTTTGATTTCATCAAGCACTGTGTACTCTGTGTTTTCCTTTTCTTCTTTCTTTCCCTGCAACTGATCTTTGTACATGACCTTTTCATTGAATACTACATCTCTACTCCTAATGATTTTGTGATTTTAAAGATCCCATAAACGATAACCAAAATCATCAACCTCGTATCCAATAAAGGTACATTTCTTGGATTTATCCTCAAGATTTGTTCTATCATCTTTATCAATATGGACAAATTCTTCACAACCAAAAGTTCTCAGAAATGAGTATTTTACCTGTTTACATGTCCATGCCTCCTCTAGAATGCCACCATCCAAAGCGCTTGAAGGCTCTCTATTTATTAAATAACCAACAATGTTTACAGCATCAGCCCAAAACTGTAAGGGCAACTCTGCATGCAATCTCATACACCTTGCACGCTCCATGATCATGCTGTTCATCCTTTCTGACACGCCATTTTCTTGGGGTGTTACAGGGACTGTCTTCTCTCTGTGAATCCCATTGTGTGAACAGTAACTGTCAAAATACTTGCTACAGTACTCACCTCCATTATCAGATCTGAGACATTTCAACCTTTTTCCTATCTCATTCTCAGCCAAAGCTTTCCACTTCTTAAAAGTATCAAACACATCAAATTTTTGTCTAATGCAATAAACCCAAGTTTTTCTAGTTGCATTATCAATAAAAGTAACATAATAATGAGAGCCACCAAGGGATTTTAACTAAGATGGTCCCCATACATCTGTATGGACAAGCTCTAACTTTTCACTCTTCTTTTGTTTCCCAACCTTGAGAAATCTAACTCTCTTTTGTTTTCCATAAACACAGTTCTCACAAAATTCCAAACTTACCTGCTTCAGATCTGGAAGCAGTTTTCTTGAGTGGAGAATCTGCATCCCCTTCTCACTCATGTGGCCAAGCCTATGATTCCACAACGCTGCACCTATTTCTGTGGAAGCTACAGAGATAAAATAATCAGTATTATGAGGACATAAATATAACCTACCTATCCTATCTCCTTTTGCAATTACCATTGATCCTTTAGTGACCTTCCACCACGTTTCTCCAAATGTACACAAACAGCCGCCATCTCCCAACTGCCCTATTGAGATCAGATTTATTTTCATAGCAGGAATGTGCCTTACATCCTTTAGCAACCAGTCATTTCCATTATTTATCTTAATCTGTACCTTACCCTTTCCAACAATTTTACATGGTTCATCATCCCCCAATAACACATGCCCAAAATCACCTTGAACATAATCATAACAGAATTTCCTATGGGGTGTAGGATGACATGAAGCCCCTGAATCTACTACCCAGTAATCACTAGTATTATCTAATGCAAGAATCAAAGCATATTGTAACACATCACCTGCTACATTAGCTTCCTGGGTAGTCTCTTGCTACCTCTCACCTTTCTTCTTTGGTGCTCTGTAGTCTTTCTTCAAGTGTCCTTTCTTACCACAGTTCCAGCACTCTATTTTTCTGAATCTGGACTTGGATCTTCCCTTTTTAGACTTGCCATGATTTCCTAGGCTCATTCCTCTCTTGTTTTGTCTCCCTCTGCTCTCCATGGTCAACGCATTACTTGATGTCTCACCTGTGCTTTTTCTTTGCATTTCCTCTCTAAGAATAACACCAACAACATCATCAAACTTAAGAGTGTTTGAACTAGGGATAGCGTTACTTACAGCCATGACCAAACTATTCCAGCTTTCTAGCAATTAGCACAAGATTAGAGGAGCCCTAACCTCATCGTCAAAGTTCACTTTTACAGAAATTAACTGACTGGTAAGTGTATTAAACTCATTTAAATGGTCAGCAACAGATCCACCTTTCGACATCTTCATATTAAATAAACGCTTCGTTAAAAATACCTTGTTAGAAGCCGAGGGTTTTTCGTAGAGCTTACTCAATGTGCTCATCACACCCTCTGTTGTTTTTTCTTTCGAAATATTGAAGGCCACCGATGAATCCAGACACAACCGTATTGTTCCTAGTGCCTTTCTATCAAGAACCTCCCATTCTTCATCCTTCATAGCCACCGACTGTTTTGCTTTTCTGCCCAAAGGCAAGTACAAATCCTTCTGGTACAGATAGTCCTCCATTTTCATCTTCCATAACTGATAGTTTTGGCCATTAAATTTCTCAACCCTAAAATTTCCTTCTTCCACCATTGCTCCCACTCGAACCAGGAACCCTTCTTTCTTGCGAGTTTACCAACCAAATAGACCTTTTGGCTCTGATACTAATTGTTAGAAAATAGGACCGCAGAGCAATAACAAATATATAGTTAAATCAATAAACAAGATGCAAAACACATTAAAACATTACAGAGAGACACGGATATAATGTGGTTCACCCAAACGATGGGCTACGTCCACAAAGAAATTTCCAGTCCTTTTATTACAGTCCAGAAATATGAAGAGATACACCCTGCAGCAAAACCGCTGCACTTCTTCTTCATGCTCTCACGGTCTCTTTTCCAATACAATACAATACCATACTCAGTCGTTTTACAATGCTTTCTTTTATAGGGGAAATACAATGGGAAAATTCTAGGGTTAACCCAATACCACGGGTCCGCAATACTATTGGCCAACACACATCCCAAAAAAAAATTCTCGGGGGCACTGCCCCCGAACCCCCTTTTTCAAGGCACTGCCCCAAACCGCAAGGTAGGGGGAACGACTGTATAGTACTCCTGGGTTACAATCACAGCTGAATAATATCTCTGGATCTGGAAGATTAGGCTCCACAACCAACAGTTTTTAGAAACTACCCCTAAATATATGTTTCAAGGATGTTTTCTAAAAATCGTCCCCTAAAAGTCAATAAAATTTTACTTTTGGAGCCAATGTTCTAAACACCATTGCCAAAAGTTCAATTCTAATGATTTGTAGGGGAGGGGGTTAAAAGGACTGCCCAAAAATATTATTTTCAAGTTTGTTCTCAATATCCATCCTCTTGAAGAGAAGTGCAATTTACCACTAATTGCACTATAATTGACCCTTAAATCAACCTCATAATTGACCCCTAATTACCCCCATTTAACCACTAATCGCACCTAAATGACCCCTACTTGACCACTAATTTCCCCATATTCCATGCTTACCACTAATTGACTCTTGATAACCTATAAATGGTCCCTACTTTTTTAGAAGGAAAACCTCGTGAAGAAGCCTAAGGGAAGCTTCTAAGCATTCATAAATGGCATATTCCCTAGTAAACCCATTTATGTATACTAGTGTGCCTCACACAAAGATTAAAAATGGGAACATGCTGCTATGGAACTTACTAAATACTTAACATCATGGGAAACCTTGGCTTAGATAATCCCTTGGGATTAAATGACCCCTAATTACCCATAATTAACCCATAATTATCCTTAGTTAACCCATAATTGACCCCTAATTACCACTAATTAACCCCTAACTACCACAAATCATTATCCAATAATTAAATCTTGGAACTAACATTCTTAGTAGTTTAATCATTGGCACTAACATTCTTGGTAGTTTAAGAGATGTTTAAGGAAACTCTGTATACCCCATTTCCACAGAAATGGTAAGGTGGAAGTTGGGTATGTTACAAATTAACGACATAATACTTGACAATTATAAATTATGTTTTCAATAATGTTTATGGAGTATAAAAATTTAATGTAGGACCTTAATTGCAATAAGTATGATAATTATATATTGATTATTCAAGCACTGGATACGATTCTGACCTCAAAGTTAATGTTGATAGAGTTTATTAAGTGATGGGATTATTTAACTAAGGGCGGTGAATCATTTAATTAAATAATTTAATTAAGTGTCGTAACCTTAGTGATCTTTCTTAAGTTATACCTTTAATTAATCATTGAATGGTTAGTTGTCCTAACCTTACTTTCATCTAATTCCATTGTGCTTAAACCAAATTTTATGGCATTTTTCCTTTTCATAAGAGCCAAGGACATTACAATAAGGAATACGTTAGTAGGCTATTAGGTCCGAATCTCCAGGGATTAAATTCGAAGTTTGTAGGGTTTTCAGTATCAGTTTCATCCTTGGCTTAGTTATATATATCTTGGGGTGAGGGTTTGGTTTATAATAATCAATCTCCCATTCCACTTTTGCTTGAGATACCTAATTCTAAACATATTGGTGAAGATAGTATTGTATTAAACTCTATGGACATGGATTCAAAAATAAACTAGTATAGGAATAATGTGACCAATGTTTTTATACCAAAAGACCTTGTTACCAGGTCTTCGGATAAACCCATTGATAATGTAATGGATAGGTATTTCATAGTGGAACATAGGGATCTAAGTTTGAATCCTGTATGGAGGTTTTGCATGGAGAAGACACCTTTGTATATGGGTGTATTGGCCAAGGAGATATTGCAATTATTTGTGGACAAACCATCCAACAAATATAAAGTTTTATCAATTAACTCTATTCATTTTTAGGATATAACCATCAGAAGGAAATGTAACAAAAATAATTTGAAGAGGAATGATCATAGTCTTCAAGGGGAGGGAGAGGGGTCACAATCAAATTACATTCCTATTTTAGCCAAACTAGATGAAGTTTCTTCAATCCCCCTTCGTATAGTCACCAATGAAATCCAAGTCCTTAGAGAATTTGTGCCCTTAAAAGAGGTTACCCCGTGATTATTACAACCTATAACATCCAAGGTATTGGGGGGTCTCGGAAATTTTCAGCCCTCAAAAGAATGTTTGGCTTGATTAGACCATACATTGCCTTAATTCAAGAGACCATGACTGTGGGACCTAAAGCTTGTGAATTTTTTCTTAAGATCTTCTATGGGTGTGAGGTTAGTGTTGTAGAGGAGGTAAGATTGTCTGGGGGGGTTGTTGGCTACATGGGACCTTGTATATGCTAATATTATACCCTAGGTGAACTGTGCATGGTTATTACTACAAGGGAAGGTCAAAGGAATGAATGAGAACATAAATATTATGAGTTGTTATGATCCATACATTGGATGACAAGCTTTCTAAGAAAAATTAGATTATAGTGGAATTTTGAGAGATCCAAATTTAGTTTTATGTGGGGATTTAAACTTTACTCTATCTGCTAGTGAGGTTTGGGGTGGATGCGCATGATTGGATGATATGGATGGTTTATTTAAGAAACTATTTATTTTATCTAATCTATTGGATGTTGTCCTTGAAAAACTTGCTCCAACTTGGAGAAATAAAAGGGTTGGGCATGCTGGGTTAGTGAGGGACTTGGTAGATTTATGTTAGTGGAGACACTGGTTGAAATACTAGGGTGATATAGATCATGGATTGTAACTCTGAGATATCCGACCATTGTCCTATTTGTCTACAATTTGAAGTGGATCTTACAAAGAGACATTACCCTTTCAAATTTAACCATTGCTGACTATAAGAAGAAAACTTTAATTCAATGGTTATGAATAATTGGATAAATTTTAAGGACTTTGAGGGTGAATATTCTATGCTAAGGATTACAATAAGAATATTTTCCCTCAAAAGGATAGTAGTTCACTGAGAAAGAGACAAGAAGAAAAACTTTCTCAGGAACTTATTACTATAGAAGAAACTATTTATACTATTTATCATTCTAATGTGGAGGGGGTTTTTACCAAGGATGATAAGGACCTTTTGAATAAGCTTGAACATAGAAAATATGGAATTTTCAATATTGAAAAGGACTCTTGGAGATTAAAGAGTCGAGCTATATGGCTCACTCAAGGAGACAATAATACTAATTTTTTTTCACACATATGACAATCATTGGAGGAACTATAATGCTATTTGGGATATGAAGGATGAATAGGGAAACTGGGTTAATTATCAAGATGATTCAGAAAAGGTGGTTGGATCACATTTTTTAGCATAATTTAAGGATCCTAGATCCACTAATATTGTTTCTGAAGAAGGAAGGTACCCCTTAAAGAAGGAAGTAACGATGGGTGTTATAGTTCAATGTAATAGAGGAGGTGAATGCACGTAAAGGTAAAAATAGTAAATGTTCCAAGATGCCTAATTAAGCAGCCAACTCAATGACTAAGGTTTCGTGATCTAAGTAGTTCAATTCAATATCAAGGTTGGTAGCATTAGGCCGTAGCACACCCATAAAATTGATCCAGGCCTAAAGGTGCTTACCCATCTCACCTTCTGGCCAAGAATATGTCATTCTAGGTTACCTGTTGTTTTCAATATGTCACTATGGGTTACTTGGAGAACACTCATGAAGGGTTCTAATTCATCAATTTTCCTCAAGAGGTGGAAGATGATCTCATCGGGCGGTTCAAAACAATGGTTTTTCTTAGTAAATTCAGCATTTCAGAGCATTTCTCTATAGAGAAACCTAGATGCAGTCAATTAAATTTTAGGTTCAGCTACTCCTTCCCACCTTATAACCTCAATACGCATCACCCAATTAGATGTCATGAGCGTTAGCGATTAAATGGAGAAATCTATACTGATCATGTGCGCAGAGGACGATACGGAACTATGTGAGTATTGAGACTGTCAACGGAACAGAACCATGTTCCTCATCTCCCATATACTATGACCTTCCCAATCAACTAAAACCAATATCACCAATATAAAATTTCATCCCATCAACTAACTTCATACCCATCAACATCACCTTGAGGACATGGGAAGGGGGACTTAAGGGGTGCATACCCATAGATCCTTTCACCTAGAGGAAGTGGGAAGGGATATCCTTTCTACACTTCTCATTAATGCTTTATGTTCCATCATTAGCATTAGCAATTCACTTGGTACCATATTTCACTTATGCAGGCACCCCATCCACCCACTAGCCTTCTTATGCCTACCCCCCTAGGCCAGGTTAACATAAGAGAATTTTCCATGTCTGCCTTGTTCATTATTTGTGCTTAATGCAACAAGCATGAGTTGATCCAAGCCCATATGGGATTATAGAAGGACATTCCCAATCCAATAATCATTCAACTTTGGGGCTTTCACCACGTTTTTGAGATTATTGCCTCTAGGCCACAATCCTTAATGAAACCAATTGGAAAGAATGGGAGAAATGAGTAGTTATCTCTTAAAATTTCGGGCATAGTGTAAGGCCTTTTCCAGCAACTAGCTAGAATGCCAGCCTGCAAGCCAACCTGTTTCTTCTTTCAACAATCCAGCAAATAACAAACGAAGCGAGTCTCAACCATATACTGACTCAATGTTTTCACAGCATTTTATTTACCAAAGACATAAGGGAACCTCTCAATTGTCTATACACCGATGGATAATCTGAATTTTCCAATAAATTCATATTAGGTATAATAGTAGTAGCCAATAATTTATAGTCCATCATGTAAAACCTCTTTATAATATCCATTGCATACTTACCTTGTCCGACAAACACCTCACTTGGACAATGCCATTACAGGTGATTAGTCAGTATCCTACATTATTTTCTTTGGAAGAGGGAAAAATGATTGTTAGATCTATTACATCACAGGATATTAAAGATGCATTGAATCATTTTTCCAGATCAAAGAGTCCTGGCCTTGATGGTTGGATGACAAAGTTATTTTTAGATTTTTTTTACTTTTGAAGAAATTTTAGATATGGTTGAGGAATCCTTAACAAAAGGCCATGTGACATGTTCAGTAAAGTCCACCTTCATTGCAATAATACAAAAAAGTGGGAAACCTGAAACTTTTCAAGATTTCAAACCAATTGCACTGTGCAATTTGATTTATAAGATTATTACTAAAATCATATCCAACAGAATACAATATAGATTAGCTTGGTGACTAAAGAATAGTTTGGGTTCCTTTCCTATAGGAAAATATTGGATGATGTCAACATCACGCAAGAATGTCTACACTTTGTTAAAATTAAAAAAATGAATTCTTTAATACTGAAAATGGATCTGGTGAAGGCATATGACAATGCAGATTGGAATTTTTAAATATTGATGCTTCTTTATATTGGCCTTCCACTACTACTTACAAATTGTATCATGGCCTATGTTACAAGTTCTTGTTTTGTTGTGCTTATTAATGTAACCCCTACTAGTTTCTTTAATAGTAGTAGAAGATTGAGACAAGGGTGTCCCTTGTCCCCACTACTATTTCTCCTTATTGTGGAGTGCCTTTGCAGAATGATTGGCACAACCAAGAGATGGAAGAATCACCACGGATAAAGATTACTATAGTTCAACTTATCACTCATATACTTTTTATTGATGATGTATTGATTTTTGGAAATGGTTTTGTGGAGGATTGACAAGCATTTGTATAGATTATTAAAGTATTTTTTCTGCTACATGTATAGAAGTTAAACCTAAGAAGTCTATTTTTTGAGAAATGGTGTGACTGATGAAGTTTTTTTCTCTTATACAAAATTTGTTCCCTTACAAAACTGTTTCTATTGACAAGGGATTCAAATACCTTGGATACTTCTTAAAGCCAAATAATTATTTAGCTAAAGATAGGGATTAGCTGGTTAAAAAAATGGAAAACAAGATTGATCAGTAGTGTTTTAGACGACTAACCTTGGGTGGTAGGTTAACATTGGTTAAGGTTGTACAAGTAATGTTATTAAAGGCTATTGTTTCTATACTTAATATTTTGAGAAGCAAGATCATGCACATCTTATTTTCTATGACTTTCAACAATAAAATACATTTGGTTTTGTGGGATAATATATCTCTTCCTAATCCCGGATGGGGTGCTAGATGCTAACACAAACAACAATAATAGCGATGAGATAATGGGGAAAAGGTGGCAAGCTGTGGCAGTCAAGGAGATGGGCACATAGGTACCACCAACCCTTGACTTTAATGCTTTATATCATCTTGAGAACATACTTCAAGGATGATTTTAAGGAACCATACTTATTTAAAAGTGTATAAATGTTGGCGAATATTACAAATTCTTAAAACGCCATCTATAAAATGATTGGCGATATTTTGCAAAAATTATTTTAATTTCCAAGGATTTTATATCGTTTATATAATGATTTGGTGACTTTTAGGGTGAAAAAAATTTACCCCATCAAAATTGGGTGAAACAGGGCTTCAAAAAATGCAAAATGGCGAATCTTTTTTGGGAGGAAAACATGGAAAAATAGCCCACTTGGCTAAAATTCGCCCCTAAAATTATCCCTGACATACTTGATAGGTTCGGTCACACTGATTTACTCCCTCATTATCCGTGACCTAGGCATTTTAACGACCAAGAATAATGCCCGCAGAGCCATTTCTTCTTTGCTCCTGGTGCTCGGATTCCCTAAGAGCTGTGAAATTTTGAATGACTGTTACATTGGACAACAAGAAACTCTATGGTGAGCACAGTAAACACTGCTGGTAGTTTGGCTCGTTCTGTCCATCAAGTAATGTGTGGTGGGGGGAATTTCCCCCAATTAGGGAGAAATAGATACGGGTCTTCATGGGTAGCTGGTGACGATGGTGAACTCCCTTCTCCCCCTATGAAATGGCCTCAATGAAGCAGAAGAATAATGGCAAGTGTGTCTCTTCAAACTTTGAGATAAGCTTCATGCTATTTTTGGATTGGTGTGTAGAGGTTTCCACTGTATACCAACTTCCCTCACCTTTTCACACGATCATAGTTGAGGATGGTACCATTCACGGGATCTTTGAAGACGATGTTGAAGGAAACAATGTTGCAACTATGAAGGAGCTAAAAATCAACATTAAAAGGGAGGAAGAAACTACGAATAAGGAGGATGTTTAGGGTGACACCACCTGTTGTGAAGCTGTAACTAGTGGTACCATGCAGGACCAACTAGACGACGCCAATGCCAAGGCCAAACCGAATGTACCCATGTCACAATCATGCTGTGACACAAATGTCAAGTAGACTTTTTATGCTTATGTTGATGTCTTTTTCTGGGTTCTGTGTTTGGTTAGGTTTTTGCTACAAAGATGATAGTATATTCATAGCCTCTCTTGTTTTAGTTTTTATGTTCAATGAACAATATCATAGACATGGTAGAATAACTCTGATTATGGTCTATTTTCACATACTGATAGGTTCACAAAACTCTGCTTTTTATTGTTTTCTTGCTATGGGAGGCTCTATGAATCTGTATTTTTGTATATTTTCCTCTGAGATTTAATATGAATTCTAACTTACAATATATATATATATATATATCTTCCAAAAAAGTTGGGAAGATGGGGCATCATGAATCTTCATGCAACTTTCAACCTTGAGAGTTTTTAGAGGGGACTCTTTGGGAAGGGATTATGAAATGAAATTTTGAAAGCTAAACATTTGAAAAGATCAAAGGTTGAAGAGTGGATTAGAGAAAACATAAAATTTGTGCTTAATGGGTTTAACTGTTGGAGATATTTTATACAACATTGCCCTTAGCTGGTGAGATGGTTATCATGAAATTTGGTAGTGGTAATGTCGTCAGAATTGGTATTAATCCATATGTGGTGGGAGAGGATTCTTATCTACTTCTGGGTTTTTTAATTAAATTGTTAACAAAGAAAGGCTATACTTGCTTGACACACATTAGGTGTCAAGATAGGAGAGAACAAGGCCCCACTTTGTGGCTATCCTTATAAGAACTAGGAATAGTTGGAGATTTGACTATTGAATGGAGAAATTGTTTAAAAGGCTTAAGACATGCAGCCATTTGGCTGACTACAACTGAAGATACTATTGTTTGAATTTAGAAGAACGATGGAAATGTTAGTGCAAAATCACTCTATGAAGCTATATCATTTAATTCCTCACCATTTAGTGAAAAATGGTGATATAAAAAAATTTCGAAATGAAATCTCCCACTTAAATTGAGATTCTTCATATGGATTTGTTTGGAGAACATATTACTAACTTGGGACATCTTATTAAAACATGGTTGGCATGGACCAAACATTTGTATTCTGTGTCAACGTGATGTAGAATCTGTTGAACATTTATATGTTCACTGTTGTGTCTCAAAAAACATCTGGTTGTTGATCTCTAACGAACTACAAATCATTACATCCGAGGACCACGGCACCCAAGGACATGCTTTATAAAAATAAAAATAAAAACAATTGCTTACAAAGGATAGGATGTACAAATATCTTCCAAGCTATATATGTTGGGATATATGGAGACTTAGGAATAATACAGATTCATAGGGCCCACGAGGGGTTCACTAGCAAGGCAATATCATATCATGTCCATTCATATTGTGGGTTTGAATACTCCTGAAAACCTCAACAACATATTGCCTCGTATTAAGGGGTCAAGGTTTTTTTTTTTACTTTGACATAGTAATATACATATTGTAGGTTATTTTATTTGGGTAGGCTCAAGAGTAACCTCCAAATTGTGGGATGGATTCATACCTCCAAATCATGGGCTCAATTAATACCTCTGAATCGTGGTTTGGATTAATATTAGTCCTATTTTTTTTCTAAGGAATAACCTCCTAATCACAGGCTAGATTCATACCTTCAAACCATGTGATGGATTCATATCAGTCCTGTCAAACCCCAAAAATTTCGACAAATTTAAAAAATTTTAAAATAACTTATAAACTAATAAATGCAGATATTAACTGTTTAATTAGTTTATGTTACTAGAATTGTAACTGAATGATCTTTACATGTGCTTAACTTATAAGATGAGTTTCTTGTCAGTTACTGATTGTTTTCTGTTTGCAACCGCAAGGGGGATTACTATAACAGACTGGGCTTACTTAGCTTTCGAGCTAATGCAGTAGTTTTTCTTTCTCTGATAGATATACAGGTAAAGTTCGGGTCGCTGCTAACAAATATTTAAAGTAAATACTTCTCATTTTGCTGTACCAATTCATTCAGTAGAAAAAATATGCATGCTAGCCAATTTATCAATCTTTTAAAGGTAAAGCTTTTCCTATAAATCTCCTTAAGTTCTTACTGAAATGCATAAGTAGAAGTAAATAATATTTTCTAACTAGCACAGTAATTTCAATTGGTTACCATAATTAGATCCTATTCCACTCATCAGTGGTTACTGCATCATGCCCAGTTTAAAGTCATAATATGATTGATCTATAATTTCAACTGTAAGGATCTGGAGTTAAATATATATATACTTTTCTTACTTCCAGCAATTTACAAGGTATAATGTTTGATTCATGACTTTTCTTACATTATAAGGGTTTGCATTGAATGGAAAACTATTTCTATTTCCATGATTGACCATTGAATAAAATTTACAAGCATCTTTGGAATTTAGTTCTAAACTATCATGATTAAACTCAATTATGAGTTTCCAGCCTATACTACCAACAAGAATGGTTATAATAGTTTTCATAAACCTCTTAACATACACTCAATTACACCATCCTTGTAAATCTTTGAGCATGAGGATAACAAAGTCTAATTGTTATCATAAAGAGTCTAAGATTATTAAGAGGATGTTATTATATTGGTAATAACAAGTAAAAATAGACTAGAGTAATCTCATTCCAAATTTATGGGTTATATAGTTTGAATTCTTCAGGTTAAAATCATATAAAGAGAAAATTAACAAGTCCTTTACCATCTATGCAAAGCTATGGCAATGGGCATTAGTTTGTATAATTGTAACAACTATACTTACATTACTTTATTACTTTATAGATTTAAAGAAATGATATATTTATTGTCTTGTCTTGAGACTAGGGTATGGTCATAAGGTCATATGGTTGTAAGTTTTATGAACCATTCTAATTCAATATTATACCCCTATCCTTATAACTTTATAATGCAAAGTTTATAATACAAAGTTTATAATGCAAGACTAAATCTTGAACGAGGTCTATAATGCAAAGTTATAATACATACCCAATGCAAGTGTTAACATTTACAATGCAAAGGTTAATATTAAAATAGCATAGTTTTATTGTTATAATGCATAGTTTAATATGCTATATTTTAACATTGCGAATGCAAAATGTAATGCAGGTAAAAACATAGGGTAGCGACCATATGGAATAGTCCATGCATTGAAATGTTTGGAAAACAAATGATTGGCAATCCTTGTCGTAAGACATTAGACTTCGACCCACTCACATGCAATATATTTAGTACTGATATGGTCGCTCCTCGGCCATGCACTGGTGGTATAAATTGTTGACTCAACCCTAAAAATCATCATTTTCTCCCTCGCCTTCGGGCTTGGTCGCTCTGCAAAACCCTACTGGTTCGTTTCTACTGTTGCTTGCTTGATAGCAGCTCTAATGCTACTCCAGTCCTTAGGGCTCCTTTATTGCTCCGTGAGAGAGTCGATAGTTTCCTGTTGGCGGGCATATGATTGTCCAAAAAGAACTAGGGTATTCTCTTTGACACCATTGTAGACCCTGTCACCATTGTAGACCCTGTCACCACGTGAGGGTAACTCTCGGCTTGATACTATTACGCTTCTATCGTGGGAGGTTTCCTTTACTCCAGCCAGTTCATCCTTCTTGGTGACGAAGGAAGGGTTTATGCATTATTTGATCATGGTTATCAGTTTATTCACGGTGGCTGCACCTCCTTTAATTCGCCGGTAAGCTACAGTCCAGTCTTTTTGTTTTCCACGAATATAGCTTTAAATAATAAAATGTTAAGGGGTTTTAAAAAGAATTAACATACTGTCTCTTTGCATTACAGGTTGGGTCTTTACTTGAGGAAGGGAATACACGAAGTTTCAGCCATTGGCTTCTCCCTGGTAAGCCTGGTCTCCACCATGGCATTCCTCCTTGCTGGCTTTACTAGAGCTGTTAGTGAAGAGTTTGAGTGGCGCGATTCTGGTGGTTACTTCAGCTCTGTTTTAATCTTTTAACTGTATGCTAAAAGAAATTTTTAACAAGATAAACCCTATGCTGTGCATGGGTGTTGCGAATCCGATTGATACTGTAATTTTTCATCCTCCTTCAGTGTTTAAGATTACTGTAAAAGAAATACCATAAAAAGAATGAAAGGCACTGGTTGTAAGCCTTCCTGTAGATAAGGTTACGGCCTTGATCTTTTTTGTTTTCTTGCTGTACTCTAAAAGATGTTCAGGGTTTTTCACCCGAGTTTTGTAATACAACTTATTAAAAGTGTTTCCTGCATCTTGAGTTTGTTTAATACATGCATTTTGTATCTATGTTCTGTACAGGAAAAATAATAAGAATATAAGGGTTTATAAAAGCAGAAACTGTAGATTAAGAATGTGGCCGTGAATGGAAATGTTATTTTAATTCTTAATATTTGTTTTATTTGTATAAACCGAACTTATAGGGTCCAACCCTAATTTTTACAGTTGCGATTCAGTCAGTTGCTCAACCTGACATTTAAAAATTAACATTATAGACCCTGTGGTTGACTGTGAGCAACATAAATATAAAAGGTTTAAACCTTAATGGTTAGGCTCGTCATTCGAGCAATTTATGGTTCTGCAAGACTGTGTTATAATACTATTAATGAATTCTTTTACAATGTTACTGTATGTATTAACTTCTTAAATTATAAATGCATATGGGATTATACCCTTATACCAATATTGTATCTGTTATTACTATTGTCTTGCATTATTGTAGGTTGTGTTATAACACTGTAATTCATTTTAATGTAACAGAGTTCTGTAAATAAAGTACTTTCCAGCTTATTGTTTAATAAATTTGTTATTAAGTTTTTCCATACAGGCTTTATACTCTGACTTCTACATATTGGACACTATAAATGCAAGTATAATCTTTTCGAATTAGAAAGGCTTGTTGTATTTTTATTAGATATTACTATTGTCTTTAAATAATGTTTAATTACTTTATGATACACAAGACTAGTTCATATATAAACTTTATTTATTTACACCCCGAGTATAAATAAACTAAGTTTTTAATTGTATAATAATATACTACTTGAATGTTATTTTTATAATGTATTTAATGTAAATACATTATTGGTGATACAATAATAATATTACTTCTTCTCAATGTTACTATGATTGTTATTTTAATGTTATTTACCCAATGTTTGGTTCCGGTTCTTTATTTAGTTATAATGCTTGAATATTTCTATATAATACTTATTAGTATTAAAGTATATTTTTATATACATATCTATATAAATTCCTGTGAATATGATAGCATTATTTACCATATTTGAAAATAGAATAACATTTATGAAATAAGCTTAAACTTATCCAAATAAAAGAGTATAGAGTAATTAAATAATTGCATTCTTAACAATATTGCAGACTAATACCAATAGGATTTAACTGTAATATCAAACAAATAAGTAACAGATAATTAATTTTATCCTACTGTCAGTATTGTTTTTATTTTTAACTCTAAAAGGTTAAATCCTTTTAAACTAGAAGATAACAATCATAAACTTAAACTACAGAGATACTTAGTCTATCTTTTTATTATTACAGCTAATATTTACGGAAAACAAAATACAGTACTAGAAATAGTTTTTAAGACTGTAAGAAGATAACTTATGAATTTGTAAAAACACTTGTGGTAAATGCAAATAAAATACGAAACTCAGTTTAGAAGAATACTACTTCTCAACACCGAGATAATGTGCTTAAACAATAAAAATCCGTCTTTATTTAGACTATAACCCTTAATTAAACTTTCTGTGGGTTCTTCTTTAGCTGTAGCTTTAAATTTTTGATAAATTTCATCCAATTTTATCCCTTCAGTTAGCTGTTCATTCAAATCAGAATTATAAGTACTGATTGCTGTTGTAAAATTTAATTTTGCATTTATGCTCAGAGCATCAGCTACTTTATTTTGTTTTCCTTTTATGTGTTGAATTTCGAATTCGTATTCATTTAAGAAGGTTAACCATCTGGCTTGCCTTGCATTTAAGTTAGGTTGATCTAAAAGGTATTTCAAACCCTTATTATTAGTCATTAGAGTAAACTTTCTGCCTATTAAGTGGTGTCGCCACATTTTTAAGGCATGAATAACAGCAGCCAGCTCTAAATCATAAGTGACATAATTCTTTTCATGGATCTTTAGTTTCCTGGACTCATAGGCAATGACATTCCTATCCTGAGTCAGCACTCCGCCTAGACCATAATTACAAGCATCGGTGCAAACCACGAAATCTTTATTGGGATCCGCTATTCTTAGAATTGGCACAGTTGTTAATAAAGTTTTTAGTTTCTTAAAGCTTTCTTCGCATTTTAAGTTCCAATCGAACTTCTTGCCTTTCTTTTGCAAGGAAGTGATTGGGTTGGCTATTTTTGAAAAGACTTCTATGAATCTCCGGTAATAACCAGTGATTCCCATGAAAGACCTAACATCTGTTACGTCTTTTGGTACTGGCCAATCTTCAATTGCCCTGACCTTTTCAGGATCAACTGAAATCCCTTCTTTAGTCACCACGTGACCTAAGTACTGGATTTCATCCCTAAAGAAATCACACTTACTGAACTTCGCAAAGATTTGTTGCTCTCGCAGTTCTTGTAAGACTATCTGTAAATGTTCCTTATGTTCCTCTTCATTTTTGGAATAGATTAAGATGTCATCGATGAATACAACAACAAACTTATCTAAGTATTTATGAATTATGTTATTCATTAGACACATAAAGACGGATGGGGCATTAGTAAGCCCGAATGGCATTATGACAAATTCGTAATGTCCATACCTAGTTCTGAAAGCTGTCTTGAAAATGTCCTCTTCTTTAATTCTCACCTGATGATAGCTTGATCTCAGGTCTATCTTAGAGAACACCGTGGCTCCATGCAGCTGATCAAATAGATCATCTATGCGGGGCAACGGATATCTGTTTTT
Organism: Pseudotsuga menziesii; assembly: GCA_001517045.1. Taxonomy (NCBI): domain Eukaryota; kingdom Viridiplantae; phylum Streptophyta; class Pinopsida; order Pinales; family Pinaceae; genus Pseudotsuga; species Pseudotsuga menziesii. The sequence continues at coordinate 215,876 of LPNX010615665.1, forward strand.
AATTGTCATTTTATTTAGTTCACGGTAATCTATGCAAAGTCGCATAGTTCCGTCTTTCTTTTTAACAAAGATTACTGGTACTCCCCAAGGGGACACACTAGGACGGATGTATTTCTTATCTATTAATTCATTTAACTGTGATTTTAATTCGTTAAGTTCTAGAATATTCATACGATATGGAGCCTTTGAGCTGGGTACAGCACCTGGTACCAGCTCAATTGTAAAATCCAGTTCCCTCCTGGGAGGTAATCCTGGAATTTCCTCCGGAAAAACATCAATAAATTCATTTAACACAAGAATATCCTCTATTTTTATTTTATCTTTTTCCACTTTATTTGCCTCATCTGTAATGATTACAGCATAGGCCTTGCATCCTTTCCTAACTGCTCTTTTGAGCTGTAAGGCAGAAATCTGCCTAACTACAGTTTTCCTAGGAACACCTTTAACTATTACTGATGGTTCATTATTATTTACACACGTAAATGTTTGATCAAAACAGTTTAAAACCACCCTGTGTTGTTCTAACCAGTCCATAATAATAATTATGTCATACGAGACAAGTGGCAGAACATTTAATTTAACGGTAGTTTTAAAATCATTCATATCTAAAACACAATCCTTAACATAACAATTTACCTTCCTTTTGCCCCTGTGGCTAGTTGAACTAGCCAAGAGTCGTCAAACTTTTCAACAGTTAGATTACACTTTTCTACTATCAATGGTGAAATATAACTAAGACTTGCACCTGGATCTATTAGAATAGTTACAGGGGTTTTGTTAACCATACCTTCTACTTCCACCATGGAAGTTTGAAAATCACCTTGGCGGTTCTCCAATGCTGCATTGATTCGGGGCATAGTCCTTGCAAAGTCTCCAACAGTCATTTCATCTTGTATTGTATGAATATTGTTGTTTGGCTTCTTTCGATTTGGGCAAACTGAAGCATAGTGTGGGCCATTGCACTCCCAACACTTAACAGGTTCCTTCCGTTTGAAATTCTTAGTGAAATTTCCATGATTGTTAGAATCCTCCTTGCTGCCCTTAAAGTTATTGGAATTGTTAGAAGCACCATTTTTGCTTCCCTGAAAATTCTTACCATTAGAATGGTTTCTGTTCTTGTTACTTCTGAAATTAGTTTTGGGTACAAACTCTTTTTTCTTGAATTCAGGCTGATTACTATTCTTTTTAGCCTTCCAATTGGCTATTCCTTCCTTCTTTTTATTCTGTTCAAAGCAGAAATTTTCCTTCCGCATGGCTTCTTCCAGAGTTTTGGGGTTATCATATTTGATTCTGTCTTTTATATGGTATCGCAGGTAGCTGAGAAACCGTTGTACTTTAGGTTTCTCATCAACTAAATACGGCACATACCTTAACAGACTTAAGAACTTACTATTTAAGTCTTTCATAGTCATGGACCCAAGCTTTAACTCATAAAATTCTTTGGCCCTTTCTTCATAGTATTGTTCAGACAGAAACTTCTTTTTGAAGTACCTTTTAAAAGTACTCCATTTGACCTCTTTTTCTTTGATCCCCTTGACCCTTTTCAAATCTTGCCACCATATATCTGCCTTTCCTTAAAGGTTATATATGGACATTCTCGCCTTCAGCTGATTTGAATAATTATAAATCTGAAAGTATTTTCTCATCCCGGATAACCAGGATTCTGCCTCTTCTCCTTTTTCAGTTTCTCCATTGAAAGTTGGGGGTTTTATTTTCTTGAACTCCCCAGAAATCTCTTCATAAGGCCTGTACTTTTTCTTCCTTTTATACAACTCGGCCTCACTACTATCACTAGTAGTGTAATAGCTCTGTTGTTCCTTACTTCCTCCTGATGATGAACTGCTATCAGGTTTAGCTAGTTTCATCTTTTTAGCCCCTTTCTGATGACTAGCTTCTTCAGATTCAGACCTTCTGTTTCTCCCTTCAGTCTGAATTTTTTCTATCAGAATTTGATTTAACTCCTCTTGAGTCTTCGGAATTCTTTCATTATCCTTCTTGACTGATTATATTTCAGTCTTTAACCCATTTATGGTCTGCATCAATTCTGAGGAGTGAGCAGTTACCTCCTCTATCACAGGTTCTCTGGACATCTGTCTAGCCTCAGTGTTTGGCGATTCCTCCTCAGCATATTCTCCTAAGTTCTCCATACCTGCCTATTAGATTCAGAAAAAGTAATTTTCTGTCTTTCATATAAAACAAAATATAGGTTAGTATATTATTTTACTGTTCTGCGGAAAGTAATTGGGCCACATCAAGTCCTAGTGTTTGAACCATGCTCTGATACCACATGTCAAACCCCAAAAATTTCAACAAATTTAAAATTTTTTAAAATAATTTATAAACTAATAAATGCAGATATTGACTGTTTAATTAGTTTATGTTACTAGAATTGTAACTGAATGATATTTACATGTGCTTAACTTAAAGATGAGTTTCTTGTCAGTTACTGATTGTTTTCTGTTTGCAACCGCAAGGGGGATTACTATGACAGAATGGGCTTACTTAGCTTTCGAGCTAATGCAGTAGTTTCTCTTTCTCTGACAGATATACAGGTAAAGTTCGGGTCGCTGCTAACAAATCTTTAAAGTAAATACTTCTCATTTTCCTGTATCAATTCTTTCAATAGAAAAAATATGCATGCTAGCCAATTTATCAAGCTTTTAAAGGTAAATCTTTTCCTATAAATCTCCTTAAGTTCTTACTGAAATGCATAAGTAGAAGTAAATAATATTTTCTAACTAGCACAATAATTTCAACTGGTTACCATAATTAGATCCTATTCTACTCATCATTGGTTACTGGATCATGCCCAGTTTAAAGTCATAATATGATTGATCTGTAATTTCAACTGTAAGGATCTGGAGTTAAAAATATATATATTTTTCTTACTTCCAGAAATTTACAAGGTATACTGTTTGATTCATGACTTTTCTTACATTATAAGGGTTTGCATTGACTGGAAAACTATTTCTATTTCCATGATTGACCATTGAATAAAATTTACAAGCATCTTTGGAATTTAGTTCTAGACTATCATGATTAAACTCAATTATGAGTTTCCAGCCTATACTACCAACAAGAATGGTTATAATAGTTTTCATAAACCTCTTAACATACACTCAATTACACCATCCTTGTAAATATTTGAGCATGAGGATAACAAAGTCTAATTGTTATCATAAAGAGTCTAAGATTATTAAGAGGTTGTTATTATATTGGTAATAACAAGTAAAAATAGACTAGAGTAATCTCATTCCAAATTTATGGGTTATATAGTTTGAATTCTTCAGGTTAAAATCATATAAAGAGAAAATTAACAAGTCCTTTACCATCTATGCAAAGCTATGGCAATGGGCATAAGTTTGTATAATTGTAACAACTATACTTACATTACTCTATTACTTTATAGACTTAAAGAAATGATATATTTATTGTCTTGTCTTGAGACTAGGGTATGGTCATAAGGTCATATGGTTGTAAGTTTTATGAACCCTAATTCAACATTATACCCCTATCATTATAACTTTATAATGCAAAGTTTATAATACAAAGTTTATAATGCAAGACTAAATCTTGAACGAGGTCTATAATGCAAAGTTATAATACATACCCAATGCAAGTGTTAACATTTACAATGCAAAGGTTAATATTAAAATAGCATAGTTTTATTGTTAAAATGCATAGTTTAATATGCTATATTTTAACATTGCGAATGCAAAATGTAATGCAGGTAAAAACATAGGGTAGCGACCATATGGAATAGTCCATGCAATGAAATGTTTGGAAAACAACTGATTGGCAATCCTTGTCATAAGACATTAGACTTCGACCCACTCACATGCAATATATTTAGTACTCACGTGGTCGCTCCTCGGCCATGCACTGGTGGTATAAATCATTGACTCAACCCTAAAAATCATCATTTTCTCCCTCGCCTTCAGGCTTGGTCGCTCTGCAAAACCCTCCTGGTTCGTTTCTGCTGTTGCTTGCTTGATAGCAGCTCGAATGCTACTCCATTCCTTCGTGCTCCTTTATTTCTCTATGAGAGAGTCGATAGTTTGCTGTTGGCAGGCATATGATTGTCCAAAAAGAACTAGGGTATTCTCTTCAACACCATTGTAGACCCTGTCACAGCATGAGGGTAACTCTCAGCTTGATACTATTACGCTTCTATTGTGGGAGGTTTCCTTTACTCCTACTAGTTCATCCTTCTTGGTGACGAAGGAAGGGTTTATGCATTATTTGATCATGGTTATCAGTTTATTCACGGTGGCTGCACCTCCTTTAATTCGCAGGTAAGCTACAGTTCAGTCTTTTTGTTTTACACGAATACAGCTTTAAATAATAAAATGTTAAGGGGTTTTAAAAAGAATTAACATACTGTCTCTTTGCATTATCGGTTGGGTATTTACTTGAGGAAGGGAATACACGAATTTTCGGCCATTGGCTTCTCCCTGGTAAGCCTGGTCTCCACCATGGCGTTCCTCCTTGCTGGTTTTACTAGTGTTGTTAGTGAAGAGTTTGAGTGGCGCGATTCTGGTGGTTACTTCAGCTCTGTTTTAATCTTTTAACTGTATGCTAAAAGAAATTTTTAACAAGATAAACCCTATGATGTGCATGGGTCTTGCGACTCCGGTCGATACTGTAATTTTTCGTCCTACTTCAGTGTTTAAGATTACTGTAAAAGAAATAGCATAAAAAGAATGAAAGGCACTGGCTGTAAGCCTGCCTGTAGATAAGGTTACGGCCTTGACCTTTTGTTTTTTTCTTGCTCTACTCTAAAAGATGTTCAGGGTTTTTCACCCGAGTTTTGTAATACAACTTATTAAAAGTGTTTCCTGCATCTTGAGTTTGTTTAATACATGCATTTTGTATCTATGCTCTGTACAGGAAAAATAATAAGAATATAAGGGTTTATAAAAGCAGAAACTGTAGATTTAGAATGCGGCCGTGAATGGAAATGTTATTTTAATTCTTAATATTTGTTTTATTTGTATAAACCGAACTTATAGGGTCCAACCCTAATTTTTACAGTTGCTATTCAGTCAGTTACTCAACCTGACATTTAAAAATTAACATTATAGACCCTGTGGTTGACTGTGAGCAACATAAATATAAAAGGTTTAAACCTTAATGGTTAGGCTCGTCATTCGAGCAATTTATGGTTCTGCAAGACTGTGTTATAATACTATTAATGAATTCTTTTACAGTGTTACTGTATGTATTAACTTCTTAAATTATAAATGCATATGGGGTTATACCCTTATACCAATATCGTATCTGTTATTACTATTGTCTTGCATTATTGTAGGTTGTGTTATAACACTGTAATTCATTTTAATGTAACAGAGTTATGTAAATAAAGTACTTTCCAGCTTATTGTTTAATAAATTTGTTATTAAGTTTTTCCATACAGGCTTTATACCCTCACTTCTACTTATTGGAAACTATAAATGCAAGTATAATCTTTTCGAATTAGAAAGGCCTATTGTATTCTTATTAGATATTACTATTGTCTTTAAATAATATTTAATTACTTTATGATACATAGTGTAAGACTAGTTCATATATAAACTTTATTTATTTACACCCCGAGTATAAATAAACTAAGTTTTTAATTGTATAATAATATACTACTTGAATGTTATTTTTATAATGTATTTAATGTAAATACATTATTGGTGATACAATAATAATATTACTTCTTCTCAATGTTACTATGATTGTTATTTTAATGTTATTTACCCAATGTTTGGTTCCGGTTCTTTATTTAGTTATAATGCTTGAATATTTCTATATAATACTTATTAGTATTAAAGTATATTTTTATATACATATCTATATAAATTCCTATGAATATGATAGCATTATTTACCATATTTGAAAATAGAATAACAGTTATGAAATAAGCTTAAACTTAGCCAAATAAAAGAGTATACAGTAATTAAATAATTGCATTCTTAACAATATTGCAGACTAATACCAATAGGATTTAACTGTAATATCAAACAAATAAGTAACAGATAATTAATTTTATCCTACTGCCAGTATTGTTTTTATTTTTAACTCTAAAAGGTTAAATCCTTTTAAACTAGAAGATAACAATCATAAACTTAAACTACAGGGATACTTAGTCTATCTTTTTATTATTACAGCTAATATTTATGGAAAACAAAATACAGTACTAGAAATAGTTTTTAAGACTGTAAGAAGATAACTTATGAATTTGTAAAAACACTTGTAGTAAATGCAAATAAAATAGGAAACTCGGTTCAGAAGAATACTACTTCTCAACACCGAGATACTGTGCTGGAGTACGGTCTGGTGATACCAGATGTGGAAAAACACAGTAACTATTAACAGATTTAACTACTGATATTATGAGATCCTAACTTTACTGAAACTAACTAATTACTCAGACATATAAATAAACATAACATACATCCATTCATACTCAGAAAACATAAAGAAATAAATGACAGAACCTGTTTAAGCTGTGGACAACAACAACAATGGGAGGTCGTTCCTCCCTACCAACTTTTGGAGAGCGCTCAGACAGCGACTTCTCAGGACCCCTGAGCTTGCTCTGGTCTCCCTGGCTAGAACTAGGTGCAGCAAAGTCGAATACCAGTCTCAAACTCAGTATTAACTCAGAACTATCAGTCAGTTTTCTCAGCTCAAAAAGATGTAAAGAATTCAAGTTACTGCATCAATCCTCCTAAAACAACTTCCTTACTGTATTTACCTCTTCGTCAATGAATTTCCTGAATAACATTCACCTAAATGAATTCTCTCTAGAAAAATAACTGAGCAGCCTCAGCTCTCTTCATTGAGTTCTTTTAAAAGATTGCCTAGGTCTTTGTTGGGTTAACTGTCATTTAATGAGCCACCTGCTCTGATTCCACTTTCTTGGGGAATCATGACCCCAAATATAGGGAAGTTTCCACCTACAACTTAGGAAGTGTTTGAGGATGCTGCCACTTGTCTTTTGCCTTTCCACCTAGTTCCATCCACCAGTTTGACCAGTAACCTCTTTTAACAACTCTCCAATGCTGTTGTCTCCATAATTTATTTATTAATAATAAAATATTTTGAATTACACTCCATTACTATTGACTCTGCTGAGTCATCAATCCCTACTTAGGATTAAGTTTAACATAATGTCTCAGAAATATAATGAAACAATTTACATAATTTTACAAAATTGGGGTATGTGACATACACACCCCCTTAAAATGTAACATCGTCCTCGATGTTACTTATTTCTCATCCTCTGCAACCTCCTGGAACAGATTTGGGTATGCTTCCCGCATCTTACTTTCCAGTTCCCAGGTAGCTTCTTCAGGACTAAGGTGCTTCCATTGCACCTTCAATTGTCTAATTGTGCGGTTCCGTAGAGTAATTTCTCTCCTCCCGAGGATACAGTCTGGTTCCACCAGAACTTCCCCTTCTGGTTCTACCTATACAGCGTTCCAATCAATCACATGAGTAGCATCATGAACATACTTTTTCAGAACAAAAATATGAAAAACATTGTGCACTTTTAAGTTAGGTGGTAACGCTAGTTGATATGCAACTTGACCAATTTTAGATAAAATTTCAAACGAACCACAGTAACGTGGTGCTAATTTTGCATAGCTCCCTAGTCTTATGGAGCTCTTCTTTGGTCTTACCTTTATGAACACGTGCTCACCCACCTGGAACTCTTTAGGAGTTCTTTTTAAATATGCTTGGCTCTTTTGCCGATCCTGGGCAACCTTCAAGTTCTCCTGCACTTGTTTTACAATATGTTCCATTTCTTTTAATAATTCGGGTCCCAACACTAATCTATCTACTGGATTACTCCAGGAGATAGGAGTGTTACATTTACGCCCATACAGAATTTCAAAAGGACTGAACTTAGCTGATGATTGATAGTTGTTGTTGTATGCAAATTATGCTAAATGAAAGTAATCCTCCCACTTACCTGGTTGATCCTTGACATACATTCTTAACAGATCTTCCAACACCTGATTAACTCTTTCAGTCTGTCTGTCCGTCTGAGGATGGAAAGAAGTACTGAAATTCAGTGTTGTGTTTAGTCCCTTAAACAAAGATTTCCAGAAATTCCCTGTGAATTTAGGATCCCTGTCTGAAATAATAACCTTCGGTACACCATGTAGCCGAAAAATTTGCTTTAGAAATCTGTCAGCTATATTTGCAGCCTTATAAGTGGTTTTAACAGGAATAAAATGTGCTGCTTTACTTAATTTATCTACTACCACCATAATTGAATCATTCTGATTTTGATTTCTGGGTAATCCAGGAATGAAATCTAAGCTGATTATTTCCCACTTCCAGCTAGGAATAGGTAAGGGTTGCAATAACCCAGCTGGATGTTGATGTTCTGTCTTCACTTGTTGACAGTCCAAACATCTAGCTATATAATCAACTACTTCAGATTTCATATTAGGCCAGAAATAATCTTTTCTCAACATGGTGACAGTCTTCTGGTAGCCTGGATGCCCTGAATAAGGGGTTTTATGCACTTCATCCAGAATCAACAATTTAACTTTAGACACATTTGGCACATACAGTCTGTCCTTAAACAATAAAAATCCATCTTTATTTAGACTATAACCCTTAATTAAACTTTCTGTGGGTTCTTCTTTAGCTGTAGCTTTAAATTTTTGATAAATTTCATCCAATTTTATCCCTTTAGTTACCTGTTCATTTAAATCAGAATTATAAGTACTGATTGCCGTTGTAAAATTTAATTTTGTATTTCTGCTCAGATCATCAGCTACTTTATTTTGTTTTCCTTTTATGTGTTGACTTTCGAATTCGTATTCATGTAAGAAGGTTAACCATCTGGATTGCCTTGCATTTAAGTTAGGCTGATCTAAAAGGTATTTCAAACCCTTATTATCAATCATTAGAGTAAACTTTCTGCCTATTAAGTGGTGTCGCCACATTTTTAAGGCATGAATAACAACAGCCAGCTCTAAATCATAAGTGGCATAATTCTTTTCATGGATCTTTAGTTTCCTGGACTCATAGGCAATGACATTCTCATCCTGAGTCAGCACTCTACCTAGACCATCATTACAAGCATCGGTGCAAACCACGAAATCTTTATTGGGATCCTCTATTCTTAGAATTGGCGCAGTTGTTAATAAAGTTTTTAGTTTCTTAAAGCTTTCTTTGCATTTTAAGTTCCAATCGAACTTCTTGCCTTTCTTTTGCAAGGAAGTGATTGGGTTGGCTATTTTTGAAAAGCCTTCTATGAATCTCCGGTAATAACCAGTGATTCCCATGAAAGACCTAACATCTGTTACGCCTTTTGGTACTGGCCAATCTTCAATTGCCCTAATCTTTTCGGGATCAACTGAAATCCCTTCTTTAGTCACCACGTGACCTAAGTACTGGATTTCATCCCTGAAGAAATCACACTTACTGAACTTCACAAAGAGTTGTTGCTCTCACAGTTCTTGTAAGACTATCCGTAAATGTTCCTTATATTCCTCTTCATTTTTGGAATAGATTAAGATGTCATCGATGAATACAACAACAAACTTATCTAAGTATTTATGCATTATGTTATTCATTAAACACATAAAGACGGATGGGGCATTAGTAAGCCCGAATGGCATTACGACAAATTCGTAATGTCCATACCTAGTTCTAAAAGCTGTCTTGAAAATGTCCTCTTCTTTAATTCTCACCTGATGATAGCTTGATCTCAGGTCTATCTTAGAGAACACCGTGGCTCCACGCAGCTGATCAAATAGATCATTTATGCGGGGCAACGGATATCTGTTTTTAATTGTCATTTTATTTAGTTGATGGTAATCTATGCAAAGTCGCATAGTTCCGTCTTTCTTTTTAACAAAGATTACTGGTGCTCCCCAAGGCGACACACTAGGACAGATGTATTTCTTATCTATTAATTCCTTTAACTGTGATTTTAATTCGTTAAGTTCCAGAATATTCATATGATATGGAGCCTTCGAGGTGGGTACAGCACCTGGTACCAGCTCAATTGTAAAATCCAGTTCCCTCCATGGAGATAATCCTGGAATTTCCTCCGGAAAAACATCAATAAATTCATTTAACACTGGAATATCCTCTATTTTTATTTTATCTTTTTCAACTTTATTTGCCTCATCTGTAATGATTACAGCATATGCCTTGCATCCTTTCCTGACTGGTCTTTTGAGCTGTAAGGCAGAAATCTGCCTAACTACAGTTTTCCTAGGAACACCTTTAACTATTACTGATGGTTCATTATTATTTACACACGTAAATGTTTTATCAAAACAGTTTAAAAACACCCTGTGTTGTTCTAACCAGTCCATACCAATAAGTATGTCATACGAGCCAAGTGGCAGAACATTTAATTTAACAGTAGTTTTAAAATCATTCATATCTAAAACACAATCCTTAACATAACAATTTACCTTCCTTTTTGCCCCTGTGGCTAGTTGAACTAGCCAAGAGTCGTCAAACTTTTCAACAGTCAGATTACACTTTTCTACTATCTGTGGTGAAATATAACTAAGACTTGCACCTGGATCTATTAGAATAGTTACAGGGGTTTTGTTAACCATACCTTCTACTTCCACCATGGAAGTTTGAAAATCACCTTGGCGGTTCTCCAACGCTGCATTGATTTGGGGCATACTCCTTGCAAAGTCTCCAACAGTCATTTCATCTTGTAATGTATGAATATTGCTATTTGGCTTCTTGCGATTTGGGCAAACTGAAGCATAGTGTGGGCCATTGCACTCCCAATACTTAACAGGTTCCTTCCGTTCAAAATTCTTAGTGAAATTTCCATGATTGTTAGAAGCCTCCTTGCTGCCCTTAAAGTTATTGGAATTGTTAGAAGCACCATTTTTGCTTCCCTGAAAATTCTTACCATTAGAATGGTTTCTGTTCTTGTTACTTCTGAAATTATTTTGGGGTACAAACTCTTTTTTCTTGAATTCAGGCTGATTACTATTCTTTTTAGCCTTCCAATTGGCTATTCCTTCCTTCTTTTTATTCTGTTCAAAGCAGAAATTTTCCTTCCGCATGGTTTCTTCCAGAGTTTTGGGGTTATCATATTTAATTCTATCTTTTATATTGTATGGCAGGCAGCTGAGAAACCGCTGTACTTTAAGTTTCTCATCAACTAAATATGGCACATACCTTAACAGACTTAAGAACTTACTATTTAAGTCTTTCATAGTCATGGACCCAAGCTTTAACTCATAAAATTCTTTGGCCCTTTCTTCATAGTATTGTTCAGACAGAAACTTCTTTTTGAAGTACCTTTTAAAAGTACTCCAATTGACCTCTTTTTCTTTGATTCCCTTGACCCTTTTCAAATCTTGCCACTATATATCTACCTTTCCCGAAAGGTTATATATGGACATTCTTGCCTTCAGCTGATTTGAATAATTATAAATTTGAAAGTATTTTCTCATCCCGGATAACCAGGATTCTTCCTCTTCTCCTTTTTCAGTTTCTCCATTGAAAGTTGGGGGTTTTATTTTCTTGAACTCCCCAGAAATCTCTTCATAAGGCCTGTACTTTTTCTTCCTTTTATACAACTCGGCCTCACTACTATCACTAGTAGTTTAATAGCTCTGTTGTTCCTTACTTCTTCCTGATGATGAACTACTATCAGGTTTAGCTAGTTTCATCTTTTTAGCCCCTTTCTGATGACTAGCTTCTTCAGATTCATACCTTCCGTTTCTCCCTTCAATCTGAAATTTTTCTATCAGAATTTGATTTAACTCCTCTTGAGTCTTCAGAATTCTTTCATTATCCTTCTTGACTAATTCTATTTCAGTCTTTAACCCCTTTATGGTCTGCACAAATTCTGAGGAGTGAGCAGTTACCTCCTTTATCACAGGTTCTCTGGACATCTGTCTAGTCTCAGTGTTTGGAGATTCCTCCTCAGTATATTCTCCTAAGTTCTCCATACCTACCCGTTAGATTCAGAAAAAGTAATTTTCTGTCTTTTATATAAAACAAAATACAGGTTAGTATATTATTTTACTGTTCTACGGAAAGTAATTGGGCCACATCAAGGCCTAGTGTTTGAACCATGCTCTGATACCACATGTCAAACCCCAAAAATTTCGACAAATTTAAATTTTTTTAAAATAACTTATAAACTAATAAATGCAGATATTAACTGTTTAATTAATTTATGTTACTAGAATTGTAACTGAATGATCTTTACATGTGCTTAACTTATAATATGAGTTTCTTGTCAGTTACTGATTGTTTTCTGTTTGCAACCGCAAGGGGGATTATTATGACAGACTGGGCTTACTTAGATTTTGAGCTAATGCAGTAGTTTCTCTTTCTCTGACAGATATACAGGTAAAGTTCAGGTCACTGCTAACAAATATTTAAAGTAAATACTTCTCATTTTACTGTACCAATTCATTCAGTAGAAAAAATATGCATGCTAGCCAATTAATCAAGCTTTTAAAGGTAAAGATTTTCCTATAAATCTCCTTAAGTTCTTACTGAAATGCATAAGTAGAAGTAAATAATATTTTCTAACTAGCACAGTAATTTAAACTGGTTACCATAATTAGATCATATTCTACTCATCAGTGGTTACTGCATCATGCCCAGTTTAAAGTCATAATATGATTGATCTGTAATTTCAGCTGTAAGGATCTGGAGTTAAAAATATATATACTTTTCTTACTTCCAGCAATTTACAAGGTATACTGTTTGATTCATGACTTTTCTTACATTATAAGGGTTTGCATTGACTGGAAAACTATTTCTATTTCCATGATTGACCATTGAAATGTTTGGAAAACAACTGATTGGCAATTCTTGTCATAAGACATTAGACTTCGACCCACTCACATGCAATATATTTAGTACTCACGTGGTCGCTCCTCGGCCATGCACTGGTGGTATAAATCGTTGACTCAACCCTAAAAATCATCATTTTCTCCCTCGCCTTCGGGCTTGGTCGCTCTGCAAAACCCTCCTGGTTCTTTTCTGTTGTTGCTTGCTTGATAGCAGCTCGAATGCTACTACAGTCCTTCGTGCTCCTTTATTGCTCTGTGAGAGAGTCGATAGTTTGTTGTTGGCGGGCATATGATTGTCCAAAAAGAACTAGGGTATTCTCTTCGACACCATTGTAGACCCTGTCACCACATGAGGGTAACTCTCGTCTTGATACTATTACGCTTCTATCGTGGGAGGTTTCCTTTACTCCTGCCAGTTCATCCTTCTTGGTGATGAAGGAAGGGTTTATGCATTATTTGATCATGGTTATTAGTTTATTCACAGTGGCTGCACCTCGTTTAATTCGCCGGTAAGCTACAGTTCATTCTTTTTGTTTTCCACGAATACAGCTTTAAATACTAAAATGTTAAGGGGTTTTAAAAAGAATTAACATACTGTCTCTTTCCATTACAGGTTGGGTCTTTACTTGAGGAAGGCAATACACGAATTTTCGGCCATTGGCTTCTCCCTGGTAAGCATGGTCTCCACCATGGCGTTCCTCCTTGTTGGTTTTACTAGTGTTGTTAGTGAAGAGTTTGAGTGGTGCGATTCTGGTGGTTACTTCAGCTCTGTTTTAATCTTTTAACTGTATGCTAAAAGAAATTTTTAACAAGATAAACCCTATGTTGTGCATGGGTGTTGCGACTCCGGTCGATACTGTAATTTTTCATCCTCCTTCAGTGTTTAATATTATTGTAAAAGAAATACCATAAAAAGAATGAAAGGCATTGGCTGTAAGCCTGCCTGTAGATAAGGTTACGGCCTTGACCTTTTGTTTTTTTCTTGCTGTACTCTAAAAGATGTTCAGGGTTTTTCACCCAAGTTTTGTAATACAACTTATTAAAAGCGTTTCCCGCATCTTGATTTTGTTTAATACATGCATTTTGTATCTATGCTCTGTACAGGAAAAATAATAAGAATATAAGGGTTTATAAAAGCAGAAACTGTAGATTTAGAATTCGGGCATGAATGGAAATGTTATTTTAATTCTTAATATTTGTTTTATTTGTATAAACCGAACTTATAGGGTCCAACCCTAATTTTTACAGTTGCGATTCAGTCAGTTGCTCAACCTGACATTTAAAAATTAACATTATAGACCCTGTGGTTTACTGTGAGCAACATAAATATAAAAGGTTTAAACCTTAATGGTTAAGCTCGTCATTCGAGCAATTTATGGTTCTGCAAGACTGTGTTATAATACTATTAATGAATTCTTTTACAGTGTTACTGTATGTATTAACTTCTTAAATTATAAATGCATATGGGGTTATACCCTTATACCAATATCGTGTCTGTTATTACTATTGTCTTGCATTATTGTAGGTTGTGTTATAACACTGTAATTCATTTTAATGTAACAGAGTTCTGTAAATAAAGTACTTTCCAGCTTATTGTTTAATAAATTTGTTATTAAGTTTTTCCATACAGGATTTATACCCTGACTTCTACTTATTGGAAACTATAAATGCAAGTATAATCTTTTCGAATTAGAAAGGCCTGTTGTATTCTTATTAGATATTACCATTGTCTTTAAATAATGTTTAATTACTTTATGATACACATTGTAAGACTAGTTCATATATAAACTTTATTTATTTACACCCCGAGTATAAATAAACTAAGTTTTTAATTGTATAATAATATACTACTTGAATGTTATTTTTATAATGTATTTAATGTAAATACATTATTGGTGATACAATAATAATATTACTTCTTCTCAATGTTACTATGATTGTTATTTTAATGTTATTTCCCCAATGTTTCGTTCGGGTTCTTTATTTAGTTATAATGCTTGAATATTTCTATATAATACTTATTAGTATTAAAGTATATTTTTATATACATATCTATATAAATTTCTGTGAATATGATAGCATTATTTACCATATTTGAAAATAGAATAGCAGTTATGAAATAAGCTTAAACTTAGCCAAATAAAAGAGTATACAGTAATTAAATAATTGCATTCTTAACAATATTGCAGACTAATACCAATAGGATTTAACTGTAATATCAAACAAATAAGTAACAGATAATTAATTTTATCCTACTGTCAGTATTGTTTTTATTTTTAACTCTAAAAGGTTAAATCCTTTTAAACTAGAAGATAACAATCATAAACTTAAACTATAGAGATACTTAGTCTATCTTTTTATTATTACAGCTAATATTTACAGAAAACAAAATACAGTACTAGAAATATTTTTTAAGACTGTAAGAAGATAACTTATGAATTTGTAAAAACACTTGTAGTAAATGCAAATAAAATAGGAAACTCGGTTCAGAAGAATACTACTTCTCAACACCGAGATTTAACTACTGATATTCTGAGATACTAACTTTACTGAAACTAACTAACTACTCAGACATATAAATAAACATAACATACATCCATTCATACTCAGAAAACATAAAGAAATAAATGACAGAACCTGTTTAAGCTGTGGACAACAACAGCAATGGGAGGTCGTTCCTCCCTACCAACTCCTGGAGAGCGCTCAGACAGCGACTTCTCAGGACCCCCGAGCTTACTCTGGTCTCCCTGGCTGGAACTAGGTGCAACAAAGTCGAATACCAGTCTCAAACTCAGTATTAACTCAGAACTATCAGTCAGTTTTCTCAGCTCAAAAAGCTGTAAAGTATTGAAGTTACTGCAGCAATCCTCCTAAAACAACTTCCTTACTGTATTTCCCTCTTCCTTAATGAATTTCTTGAATAACATTCACCTGAATGAATTCTCTCTGGAAAAATAACTGAGCAGCCTCAGCTCTCTTCATTGAGTTCTTTTAAAAGATTGCCTAGGTCTTTGTTGGGTTAACTGTCATTTAATGAGCCACCTGCTCTGATTCCACTTTCTTGGGGAATCATGACCCCAAATATAGGGAAGTTGCCACCTGCAACTTAGGAAGTGTTTGAGGATGCTGCCACTTGTCTTTTGCCTTTCCACCTAGTTACATCCACCAGTTTGACTAGTAACCTCTTTTAACAGCTCTCCCATGCTGTTGTCTCCATAATTTATTTATTAATAATAAAATATTCTGAATTACACTCCATTACTATTGACTCTGCTGAGTCATCAATCCCTACTTAGGATTAAGTTTAACATAATGTCTCAGAAATATAATGAAACAATTTACATAATTTTACAAAATTGGGGTATGTGACAAGTCCTAGATGCTGCTAATGAATAACCTCCAAATCATGGGATGTATTTATACTACCAAATCATTGAACTTATAAACTCTTCTTTTCTTTAAGAATATTTTTTTTGTTTGGGGTTTGGATGGGCATTGCGATTCAATCAAACCTTGCTCTGTGACAACCAAGAAACGTGAGATCAATATTTCTTGGCTCGGTAGAACCAAGAAAAATTAGATCAATCTTTCTAGACTAATTATTTCTTTCAACCTTTTGTATTCTCACATTTCCAGTTAGGAATAGTTGTTAGATTGTGTTATATTTGGCAAATTCATAATTGTAATTTCAATTATTATATGCAAGGCATTCATTTTATTATTGTATTGTAACTAACATGAACATAGGTGAAAATATAAATCCCTATTTACATACCCTTTGTGATATCGTTACAATGAAATGGTATCATATAAGTTTCACCAACTGTGTATCTTTATAACTATTGCATGCTTGAAATTTAACAATAAAGTTTTTTCCCTCTCTTGTAAAGATAAAAAAAACTAGATATAACCAAAGAAAAGGTAACTAAATGTTGTTAACTCCCTTGATTGCAATAATAAATGTTGAGAAAGTGGATTCAAAAAAGGTTTCCTGAAATTGATCCTATATGGTTCAGAATTATAGATTAGATTTCTTCCTTCCACGTGGCTTGAGAGTCATTGGATCCCCTCCTATTATTTTTTATCCTTCCTGTTTCTTTTTGATGGAGCTGCTACTTCAAAGATAGGAGGAGTTGGTTTTACTCTTGATTTAAGTTTGACCCACTTGGGGTGTGGACCCAGCACCAACAATAGAGTTGAGCTGATATCCTTTTGCGGATTGATGCTCTCTGCTAATGCTATGGGTCTTTCAGTACTTCATGTTTGTGGTGATTTGTTGATGATTATTAACTAGGTGAATTCTAATAATTCGAAGGCTGCTCTTAGTGCTTTGAACTTGGATTCTTGGTGTAATAGAATCTCTGATATCAAACAAGGGAGCACCATAAGAATGCATACCTCTTATCTAAGGAAGCACTTTCTCTGTCATCTGGCCTCCTCTCCTTCACAAACATTTATGAAGGATAATGTATTGGAGGAGGCATGTTTCATCTCTTTTAATATTTTTTTTCCATATATCTCTATGATGTATGGGTGTTAAGGTTTTCAATCCTCCTTTTAGTTTGTTCTAATTTTTGAGAACCCTTTGGGGGGTGAGCTCTCACTTCTTATCCCTTGTGCTTCCTTGGATAAGTTTGTTGGGCCCTTTATGTTCTCTCGGTGGAAATTTTTTGGAAGGTCATCTTAGGGAGGATGGGATGTTTGCATCACTTGGAAAGGCAATGGGTTCATTATGGGTCTTTATATAACATACCCCAAATTTCAAATAAAAAAAAAGTAAATTTCTATAACCATATATCTTCAGAAAGATTGATAAAATACCTAAATGTTATGAGAAAATACAAATTAAAAGAAACTGTGGCCATATTTAATGGTCAAATTCATCCTTGTACATTCATTCTCAGGCTTAGGGACCACTGTAACAGTTGTTCTGCTATTGACGGATCCACTCTACAGCCAGAATAGTCATTTCCGCACTAAACTGACTTTTCTGCCTTCCTCCTTCCGGGCGGAACTCAAAAATCATAAAACCGATAATTCGATACCTTCATTTGACCACTTCTCGTATTCCACATATGATTTTCATGCCATTGATCCTTGTAGAATCAACCTTGATCATCGATATCGATCTGATGCGGAGATCGGGTCTCGGAAACTCCAACTTCCGTTTACTTAATTCTTGCCTTTTCACGTTCCACATTTCACAAATTCTTTTCGCGTCGTTGATCCTTGTGGAATCAACCTTGACCATCGATCTTGATCTGATGCGGAGACCAGATCTCGAAAACTACAAGTTCCATTAATTTAATTCTTTCCTTTTCGCATTCTTCATTCCGCAAATTCTTTCTGCACGAGTGATATTTGTGGAGTTAACCTTGACCGTCAATATTAATCTGATGCGAAAATCGGGAATCAGAACTCAAAATTCTGGCTTGTCCTTTTTTCTTGCTTTCTTCCTTTCGCCTTCCGTAACTTCTATAAATCGTTGATCTCTTTCGTGGCTTTAATCCTGATCGTTGATTTGATTTCTTCTATGGATTTAGAATGAAACCTTCACAACTATCATCACCCATTGATATTCCCTGCGGATAGAATCTCGGTCGTTGATCTGAATCTCCTTTGCAGATTCCACAATGAAACCTCCGCGACTATTATTAGCCGTTGATCTTCTTGCGGATATAATCTCAACCATTGATCTTCTAAAATACTGGATCAATGTTTAACTCACTCAGGAGGACTCAAGTATGCAACAAATTCCTTTGGATAAAAATTTTGCACCCACTCTCTATTGTTAAACAACTTTCTAGTTAAATCAATGAAATGGCTTGTTGACTGTCCTATTAGTGTCCCCACCAAAATTAATGGTGGAATCCAAAAACTATGAAGTGCATTCCATAAAAATTTCACGCACATCAAAGTTGTTCAAAAGCTGCAACTTCTCCCTACAAAATCGCCGTGGATCGTCGATCTATTTTATGATCAATCTCAGCGGTAGATATCGGTCTTAAATTCCAGTGATCAACTCATGATTTCGCAACTCGACCCCCACTTTATCTTCCTCACTCTTTCTCCTATGAAATGTCCTTATCGTTGTCGATCTTCTCCAAGATCGATCTCCATCGCACGATGAAAGACGATTTGTTTAGGTTTAACTCGGGAACTGCTTCTAAGTGAGAAATCTCTTTTCAGCCATTGATCTGATTTCTCTTATGGATCAACGTTTAACTGTGGATTCAACTAGTTTCTGGTTGATTTGGGGTTTAATTCACTATAAGTTAATTGAATATGGAAACTATTTTAGTGCTTACAGTCATACCTTGATTTTGCCAACTGAACATGATTTGAGAACATTTAACCAACTATGTTAAGTTGCTTATAGGATTTGTACAGTTTAATTATCATTTTTCTCTATGCAAATCAGTTTCAACCACAATATTGAATAACTCAGATCTAAACTGTAAACAAGCATTATAGTTTCATTAAGAAACCTAAATTCATAATGCAAAATTAAGGAAGAATTACAAAAATCAATTTCAGAAGGAAATACATAGCATGAAGATCTGATACCATGTAAAAAAAAATTGTTCAAACTATTAGATGCAGACTCATCAATTCTAAAACATTCAAGCATAAAAACAGTAAGCTAACTGAGAACAAAACTAGATTCTACTTTGATATTCATTAGATCTAGGATTTACAAAACATGGATAATGGTTCTCTAGAAATACATAAACAGTACTACCAGGAAATATAAGTGCAATTTAACATTTCACATGTACATCCTATTGCATCTAAAATCATTCATAAGAAACAGAGTAGGAACCTGGCACCAACGCTGAGGAAAAAAATTGGAGAAGTTGTTTCTCCCAACCAACTCCCAGAGCATCCAAATTACTTTCTCCAGGAACCCCTGAGCCTACTCACTGAACCACAAGAGAAAAGTATCTTAATGTGTCATCTATTTCATTATACATATGTTAATCCCCGTCCAATGCTAGCCTCCAGTTGCTCATGGACATACTATTAAAAAGTATTTTTCCTGGGACTTGGTCATTTACTAGCCTCCTTCTCTTTAGCAACTCAACTAGGAGTACAAACATGATTTTTGGGGATGATGCATCCTACATCTTGAGTTCTCACTCAGTGGTCGTTGCAACTTGTCATTTTCCCCATATGGGTCAGCAAACACTCTTTTAACAACTATATCCACTTTTTTTTTCCTTCAACATAATTTACTAAATAGGGAATGTTTTATTACAAAATGTTTTATTCTTGACCTTCCTGTCAAAGAATAATAAAATAATAATCAAAGTATTTTCCAACAGAATAAAAATTATTAATTCAGGGGGTATTACATACACCTCCCCTTAAAATATAACACCATCCTCGGTGTTATATGACTTTTTCTTTTATTCATCCATGTCATCCTTTTGGAATAAGCCTGGATATGCCTTATGCATCTTACTTTTCAGCTCCCAAGTAGCTTCTTCCATATTAAGGTGCTTCCATTGCACATTTACCTATCCGATGATACGGTTTTGGAGTAAAATTTCTCTCCTTTCGAGATTGTGCTTCGGTCCCACTTGGAACTCTCCCTCTAGTTCCACCTAGATTACATTCCAGTCAATCACATGAGAAACATCATGAACATATATTTTCAATATAGAAACGTGAAACACATATGTACTTTAATATTGGGTGGCAGGGACAACTAGTATGCAACCACCCCTACTTTAGCTAGAATTTCAAATGGCCCACAATACCTAGGTGCCAATTTCTTATACTTACTCAATCTCAAGGTACTTTTCTTGGGATTTACCCTTATGTGTACATGATCAACCGCCTGGATTAACTCTCTTTGAGTTCTTTTTAAGTCATCATAACTTTTCTACCTGTCCTAGGAAGCCTTCAAATTTTGTTGTACTTGTTTCACAGTTAGTTCCATATCTTCTAATAAATCAAGCCCTAACATTAATCTATCAACATGGTTGCTCCATGAGATTGTATTTTACACTTATGCCCATATAAAATTTCAGATGTACTCATACCTACGCAAAATTGGAAATTATTGTTATAAGAAAATTCAACCAAGTGTAGGTAGTCTTCCTACTTACCCAGTTTGTCCATAACATACATTCTTAGCATGCCCTATAGAACCTAGTTTACCCTTTCAGTCTGGACATTCATTTGAGGATGACATGCAGTACTCAAATTTAACTAGGTACCCAAGTCTTTAAATAAGGATTTCCAAAATTTACTTGTAAACTTTGCGTCTCTATCCGATACTATCACTTTCGGTATGCCATGTAACCTGAATATTTCTTTCATAAACATGTTTGCAATATTAACAACTTTGTAGGAAGATTCGACAGGTATAAAATGGGCCGCTTTGCTTAGTTTGTCAACCAAAACCATGATGGAATCATGTTGTCTAAAATTCTTGGGCAATCCAGTGATGAAATCCATACTAATGGTCTCCCACTTCCATTTTGGAATGGGTAGTGGCTGCAACAATCTCGCGGGATGTTGATGCTCTGCTTTAAGTTGCTGACATTCGAGGATATGAGATAAGTATTTTGCCTCTTCTTTTTTCATGTTTGGCCAAAAGAAGTCCTTTCTGATCATGGTAATCATTTCTAATACCCTGGATGCCTTAAGTATGGTATTTTATGTAGTCCATCCATGAATGTCATTTTAATTTATCTTATGTTAGGTATATACAACTTGTTTTTATACAACAATAGTCCTTGTTGGTTTAGGATAAAGTCTATTTTTACTTGTTCTTTTTCATTTTTAGCAATCTTTTCTTTTAAACTCTGATATTCCCCATCATAATTTCTAGTACTTGAATTCGACCTCCTAGATCAAATTCATAGATGCTGCTTGCACACGGTAAATTTGCATGATGACTTAAAGCATATGCTACTTTATTTTATTTTCCCTTTATGTGTTTTATTTCGAAGTCATACTCGCTTAGAAAGGACAACCATATAGTTTGTATTACATTCAAATTCTGTTGATCAAACACATATTTGAGGCTTATGTTGTCTGACATAAGTAAAAAAAATTCTCCAATTAAGTAGTGTCGCCACATTTTTAAGGCGTAAATTATACCAGCAAGTTCTAGATCACGTGTCGCATAATTCTTCTCGTGATCTTTTAGTTTTATGGATTCATAAGATACAGCATAATTTTGTAGTATCCGCCACTTAACCCTTCATTGCAAGCATCAGTACATACGACAAAATCCTTGAATGGATCAACAATTTTTAAGATCGGGGCGGTGGTTAATAGGTGTTTTAATTTGTTAAAACTTTCCTCGCACTTTTTAGTCCACTCAAACTTTTTTCCTTTCTTATGTAAGGAAGTTATGGGGTGGGAAATATTAGAAAAGCCTTCTATGAACTTCTTGTAGTATCCAATGAATCCCATAAATGATCTAATTTCATATAAATTTTTAGGAACCATCCATTCCATGATGGATTTTACCTTATTTGGGTTGGCTGAGATTCCATCCTTGGACACTACGTGTCTGAGGTACTGAATCTCGTCTTTGAAAAAGTCACACTTACTGAACTTTGCATAAAGTTGTTGTTCTCTTAATACTTGCAAAACTATTTTAATATGTTCTTCGTGTTCTTATTCATTCATAGAGTAGATTAATATGTCGTTAATGAAAACAACCACAAATTTATCCAGATAATTACTTAAGATGTTATTCATTAAACACATGAACGTAGAAGGTGCGTTTGTCAACCCAAAGGGCATTACGAAAAACTCATAGTGACCGTAACAGGTCCTAAATGTTGTTTTAAAAAATATATTCATCCTTTATTCGCACTTTATGATAACCCAACCTTAAATCTACCTTTGAAAAGACAGTTGCTCCACAGAACCGATTGAACATATCATCTATCCAGGGAAGTGGGTATCAGTTTTAATAGTCACTTTATTTAGTTTCCTGTAATCTATACATAATATTAGTGTACCGTATTTTTTTTTTCACAAACAAGACCATTGCTCACAGGGTGACACACTTGGTCGAATGTACTTTTTATCGATTAGTTCTTGTAGTTGTTATTTTAGTTCCGTGAGTTCGATTATGTTCATTCGATATGGATTTTTCCATGTTGGTACTACTCCAGGTATCAAATCAATTGTGAAGTCTATATCCCTTTTTGGAGGAATTCCATAAACTTCTTCCGGAAAGATATCTTCAAACTCCTTTAAAATATATATGTCTTCCAGTTTAGGTTTCATATCATTTTCCTTATCATTCATTATGTACACTGTGAATACTTTTCATCATTTTCTTAATGATCTCTTCATTTGCAGAGCAGATATTTATGTGATGGTTACCTTCCTAGGAATTCCTTTCACTTTTATATTATTTACATTATTACCAATACATGTAAATGTTTTATCAAAACAATTTAGCAAAACTTTATGCTCTTCAAGCCAATCCATTCATATCAACAGATCATAAGATCCTAAAGGAAATATATTTACATTCACATTTGTAAGAAAATCATTCAGCATTATCTTACAATTTCTAACAATACTCGTAACCTTTCTTTTTGTACCTATGGCTAACTATACTAGCCACGAATTATCAAACTTTTCAGGTACCAAATTGCATAAATCAACTATTCTATGTGAAATATAACTCAATCTTGTGCCTGGATCAATTAATATAGAGATATGTCGATTATTTATCATACCTTCAATTTCGACCATGGAAGTCTGATGGTCTGCTTGCCAATTTTTCAGTGCAACGCAAAATCTAGGCATGCTTCTGTCCATATCCCCAACTGTAATTGCTTCCTGGATATAATGGAGATTAAACTTTTGCTTCCATGCTGGACAATCTTTAAAGTAGTGTTGCTCTCCACACTCCCAACATTTTAAGGGTTCTTTTTGTGTTGGGTTTTTATTAGGAACAGATGAGGGTACTGTAGAATCTTGAGGTTTAAAACCTTTGTAATTATTACCCTAATACCCTCTATGATTATTTCCCATGTTTTTATGGAACTCATTTTTTTTCTTTTAGAATCAAAATTATTTGGCCTTTGATTTTTCCAAGCTAGTATACTTTCTCTTTTATTCTTGTTTTGGTCATAACAGAAGTGGTCCTTCCTCATGTCGCTTCCTCCAATGTATTTGGATTGTCATATTCAATCTTTTCTTTGAACATTAGGGGCATGCAGCTAAGGAACTACTGTATCTTGGGCTTCTCATCTATTATGTAGGGGACATAGAGGAGTAAGCTTAAGAACTTACTACAGAGTTCTTTCATTGTCATGGCCCCTAACCTTAGTTCATACAAATAGTTAGTTTTTTCTTCATAATACTATTTAGACAAATATTTTCTTTTAAAAAGTTTCTTAAAAGTTTTCCAGGTTACATACCTTTATTTTATACCCTTAACTTTCTTTATGTCTTGCCACCATATATCTGTCTTTCCAGTCATATTATAAATAACCATTTTTGCTTTCAACTCATTTAGAGTAATTATAAATTTGGAAGTACTTTTTCATACCAAACAGCCAGGCCTTTGCCTGCTCACGCTTCTCGATTTCCCCATTAAACATGGGTGGTTTAATTTTCTAGAACTCCCCAGAGATTTTCTAATAGGGTATGTACTTTTTCTTCTTTTTATTTTTGCCACTGCTTTCACTTCACTCTTGAGTTTTTAGGTGATGTTTAATAGACTCTTCACTTGAAGTGTCAGGGTTATGGCTGGAAAATTCGAGCTTCTTACCCTTGCGTTTATTGTACGAGGTAGTTTTAGGCAGTTCCTGTTCAAAACCCATTGTTATCTTTTTCTTCATTATGGATTTTTGCTAATAAGATAGTGTTTAGTTCTTTTTGAGCCTTCAGAATTCGCTCATTATCTTCTTTAACCCTTCTTAATTCATATCTTAGTTCATCTACAGTCCTTTTTAACTCATATTTATTGTCCTGACTTTTAGTTACATCTATCCAGAACTCTACATCCCTTAGATTACCCTCTTCATTTAAAGGTTGTTTCGGGCGACGTTCTTCTTCTGCAAACAATCCTACATCTGCCATTTTTCCTACAAAATATATTTGAACTTCTCTTTGCTATGTGTAAGAGAATTTTCAAGACAAAATAAACATAAGTTAGCTTTTTTTTTCTATTGCAGTTTTTGTACTTATCTTTGCTATGTGTAAGAGTATTTTCAAGACAAAATAAACATAAGTTAGTTTTTCGTTGATTCCGCCGACTGAACATGATTTGAGAACATTTAACCAACTGCACTAAGTTGCTTATAGGCATGGATAATTTTAGGGGTGAAATTTAGCCCATTGGGCTATTTTTCCATGTTTTTATCCAAAAAAAGATTCACCATTTTGCATTTTTTGAAGCCCTGTTTCACCCAATTTTAATGGGGTAAATATTTTTCACCCTAAAAATCGTCAAATTATTATATAAATGATATAAAATCCTTGGAAATTAAAATAGTTTTTGAAAAATATCGCCAAATATTTTATAGTTGTTGTTTTAAGAATTCTTAAGATTCGCCAACATTTATACACTTTTAAATAAGTACGATTCCTTAAAATCATCCCTACTTATAGGATTTGTACAATTTAATTACATTTTTTCTCTACACAACTCAGTTTCAACCACAATATTGAATAACTCAAATCTAAACTGTAAATAATCATTATAGTTTCATTTGACAACCTAAATTCGTAATGCGGAATTAAGGAATAATTATAGAAATCAATTTCAGAAGGAAATACACAATAGGAACTTCTGATACCGTGTAATCAAACTATTAGATGTAGGCTCATCAATTCTAAAACATTCAAGCATAACATCAGTAAGCTAACTGAGAACATAACTAGAATCTACTTTGATATTCATTAGATCCAGGAGTTACAAAACATGGATAATGGTTCTCCAGAAATGCATAAACAGTACTGCCAGGAAATATAATTGAAATTTAACATTTTACATATACATCCTACTGCATTTAAAATCATTCATAAGAAACATAGTAGGACCCTGGCACCAGCGCTAGGGAAACAAAAGTGGAGAAGTTGTTCCTCCCAACCAACTCCCAGAGACGCCAAATTACATCCTCCAGAACCCTCGAGCCTGTTTGTTAAAGCAAAAGAGAAAAATATCTTAATGCGTCATCTCTTGCATTATACAGATGCTAATCCCCGTCCAATGCTAGCCTCCTGTTGCTCATGTACATACTATTAAATAGTATTTTTCCGAGGACTTGGTCATTTATGAGCCTCATGCTCTTTAGCAACTCAACTAGGAGTGCATACCTGATTTTTGGGGATGATGCCTCCTGCATCTTGAGTTATAACTCAGTGGTTATTGCCACTTGTCATTTTCCTCTTATGGGTCAACAAATACTCTTTTAACAACTATATCCACTTTTGTTCCCCTTTAGCATAATTTATTAAATAGGGAAGTAATAAAATAATCATCAAAGTATTTTCCAGCAGAATAACAATTATTAATTCAGGGAGTATTACACTTTCTCTCCTTGTTTCAGCTTTTGGGTGATTTTCATGTCATGGTAATGTACTAAGTTACATTTGATTCTCATTGAAAAACAACGAATTGCTATATTTCTTATGGAAACAAGATTGAGTCTTATTAAAAAGTACAAGGTTATTGAAATCATTAATTTCTGGTATAATTATTTAAATAACATAATCTTTTCAAATAGTAAACCATATTTTTTTGTCATTTAATAAAAATAAAAATGCTTTTAAGTGACATCATCTTTAAGTAAGATTAACTTTAAGTAACATAATCTTATAATATAATATGGGTATGTTTTTCAATTTAATTTATTTTATTAATATTATTATTTTAAAATTATTGGTTATAAAAGAAAATCATCATGTAATGTAACGTGGTAATTTGATGTTTATTTTTATTCTTAAATATAAAAAATTAAGATGTTAATCATTTAGTTATGGTAACTTAAAATATAAAAACTTGTTATATAATTTTTTATATATTTATAGAGTAAATTATAAAATTTTGAAGAGAAATTATTAAATTTTATTTTAAATTTAAACATTGATTTCTTATTTTTATATATTTATGGAGTGAATTATAATTTTATAAATATATAAAATATTAATTTTTCAATAAAAGAAATAATAATTAGTGTTACACATTAAAATAATAGAATTAATAGTCTTGAAAGGTAGCTTAATACTATTGGTATCTATGCAATTCAATTAACACAAAGATTGGCTAAATTAAGTTAAGTTTCATTTACAAAAGAAGATAGATATTTATGAAATGGAAAATATCATGGATAACATATTAGAATTACAATTTAGAGATTTAATACGAATGTAGTTGTAATGATAATAAATTATCTTTTTTGAGTTGTAATGATAATAGATTATGGTTTTTTGAGTTGTAATCTTAAAAACAGTTACCTTGTGTTGCAATAACTTTTGATTCAATTCAAATCAAAATAATTTTGTAAAATAAAAATTTCATATTATTTTAAAAAAATGAGCTTATAAATTAGGAGATTGTTTTAAAGACAAATTTTATAATTTAAAATATAATCAAATTATATTAGTGTGATTTTTGCAAAATGTTTTTCTAAAAAAATCAATAACAATTAATTAAAAACATGATAAAAAAATATTCTTAAAACTTATTTTATGAAAAAGACAATCAACATAAATATGTGTCAATATATTAATTTATACATATAAAGAATCCAAATTCCACATAATGATTTTAGGAAAAATGGGTACAATTTTATTTATTTATTTACCTCCAATCAACATAACCAAAAAAAGTTTGTCTCAATGAATATTTAGGATTATATGTAAATCAATTTAATCTACAACCATCTCTTTGTTACCTTGGGTGTGGTTAATAATATGAGGTCTTATCAGAGAAACCAACCCTCACATGTCTATTATTACACACCAATTTCTTTTAATTCGGATCATTCACCGTATATTCTACACCCCTCGATCATTGCTTATATAAAAACCATGCTCTTGCTTCATTATTTTTAACTACCAACTACTAACATCTTCTAGCTCTTCCACATCTACTTTCACATGTCTATTATTATTACCCACAATTCTAATAAATACTTCTTGTAATGTCAAATTTTGGTACACAAATGGCAACACCACCATCTCAAACATCATAGAAGAAAACTTATATGACATATAAATATCATTCTCGGTTCTAAATCTAATAAAAGTCTACAAGGTTACCTTTAACATCTTTAAAATCACTTACACATTCAAGTTTATACAAACATATACTTCTTATTGAATTAAATTACAGACATAAAACATCTAAGTAAAAAAAGATACCAATATAAATCATCTATAAATAATATAGAGTTTTATAAAACTATTTGTTTATTAAATAGAAATTATAAAAGAATATTTTTAATTCTTTTTATAAGCATTCAATTAAATAATTTAACATTCCTTTTTATAATTAAACTATAGATCTTTATGTTAACTTTTCCTTTTTCTCTAATTAAAAGGAAATCATAAAAATTATTGTAGAAAAACTTTGTGTTTAGTCGAAATTGTTTTAGATGGAGGTTAAGTCCCTTGACATTTTCTTAACACTTTAGAAAGTAATTACAAACTTAAAGGAGGAAACATTTTCTTAATAGTGTAAGAGGTAATTACAAACTTAAAAGAAGAAAACATTAAGAATTACAAACTTAAAGAAGGAAACATTCTCTTAATACTTTAAGAATTACAAACTTAAAGGAAGGAAAATAGCATTGCTCCACTCTTAAATACTGCTAGTAACAAATTGGCTTTTGTCCCCAAAAAGTAAACTTGGACAATGAATTTCAATAGTAACAAAATAAATGCGAAATTTATGTCGAGGATATTTAGCTTCCGTTTTGATGATAAGTAAAATCTATATGGAAAACAATGAATGCATGTATTATCATAATGAGTTTCCCTCTATCCATAGATATTACTTAATATGGGTTTAGGGTTTGTTCTCTATGGAAAAGATGCTTTCTCTATTTATCATGAAGAAAAGTAAGTCAAATAAAGAAGTGCAAGACATAGATGATATTACTCAATATGGGTTTAGGGTTTGTTCTATGTGGAAAAGATGCTCTCTCCATTTATCATGAAAGAAAAGTAAGTCAAATAAAGAAGTGCAAAACAGAGATGATATTACTCAATATGGGTATATATAGGTTTAGGGTTTGTTCTCTGTGGAAAAGATGCTCTCTCTATTTACCACTAAAGAAAAGTAAGGCAAATAAAGAAGTGCAAGACAGAGATGATATTACTCAATATGGGCTTAGGGTTTGTTCTCTGTGGAAAAGATGCTCTCTCTATTTATCATGAAAGAAAAGTAAGTCAAATAAAGAAGTGCAAGAAAGAGATGATATTACTCAATATGGGTTTAGGGTTTGTTCTCTCTGGAAAAGATGCTCTCTCTATTTATCATGAAAGAAAAGTCAGTCAAATAAAGAAGTGCAAGACACAGATGATATTACTCAATATGGGTATATATGGGTTTAGGGTTTGTTCTCTGTGGAAAAGATGCTCTCTCTATTTACCACTAAAGAAAAGTAAGGCAAATAAAGAAGTGCAAGACAGAGATGATATTACTCAATATGGGCTTAGGGTTTGTTCTCTGTGGAAAAGATGCTCTCTCTATTTACCACTAAAGAAAAGTAAGGCAAATAAAGAAGTGCAAGACAGAGATGATATTACTCAATATGGGCTTAGGGTTTGTTCTCTGTGGAAAATATGCTCTCTCTATTTATCAGGAAAGAAAAGTAAGTCAAATAAAGAAGTGCAAGAAAGAGATGATATTACTCAATATGGGTTTAGGGTTTGTTCTCAATGGAAAAGATGCTCTCTCTATTTATCATGAAAGAAAAGTAAGTCAAATAAAGAAGTGCAAGACAGAGATGATATTACTTAATATGGGTATATATGGGTTTAGGGTTTGTTCTCTGTAGAAAAGATGCTCTCCAAAGAAAAGTAAGTGCAAGACAGTTCTCTGTCTGAGAACGTTTCAACCCAAAGAAACAATGTCAAAGAAGGAATGGGCCCGTTAATTGAGGCCATTCAAAATAAATTCTTCTATGGCTGAAAGGAAGCCCTGCATGCAAATTGATTCACAGGCTATATTCTTCTATCTGATAGGAGGCTGAAAGGAATCCGTGCATGCAAATTGATTCACAGAAACCTCTGCATGCTAATTGATTTACGGGGAGTTACTCTTGCCATCAGAAGCAAATTCGATAAGCCCTGCATGAGAAGAGAACGCCTCTGGTTCAACAATAATCAACCAACATAAGCTGAACGGACTGACTATTGAAGCATTTAACCAAGGTATACATTAATTTACAACTGATTCAAACATGAAAAGCGCACCAGTTAGACCGTTCGAGCTTGTGTAACCCCTGCTTTTGATGAAAAAACATGTACGTTCAAGTCATCTAACTGACCAACAACTAAGTCAACCCTTGACTTCGCTGTTAGTCCATTGAATGGCTTAAACTTACATATTTTTTAAGCTCATGTGGATGGGTAGATCCTTATCGAATTTTTTCGTTTCCTGTGAAGAAAAAGTTCTCTTCTATTTTTTCCAAAAGTGGGCTGCGTTTTCTACCAAGGAGTGTAGTCTCCTTGACAACCCTAACCGAAAGGTATTTTATTTTAACTGCTAACTACTCCACTTAAATAAAAAGGCCCCGTTTCTAATCAAAGGCTTGCACATTAATTATTTACTTATCTTTATGGTTTATAATATTCATAAAACTAAATCTTTTACTTATCTTTATGGTTGATAATATTCATAAAACTTTATGGTTTATAATATTCATAAACTAAATTTTTTGCTTTACTTTTGTAATGTTTAGTTTTTGATAACATTTAATTCTTTATTTCATAGCACAAGTTTATTCATTTACCATACTTCCAAAAGAATGCTTTTCTCGTAAGATTATTGCCTCCTTAACTCAAGACGAAAATGGAAGAAAACTTCACAATTATTTCACATAAGATTATTGTCCCTTAACTCAAGAGGAAAATGGAAGAAACCTTAACCTTTTTTTAAAAAGAATAAAGGTTTTCATTAAATGCTATTAACTTAAGTTACTCAATCATACAAATATCTAAGTCAATAGAAAACATAGTAGAGAAAATATATAGTTGCTAGGATGGTTCTAATAAGGTTTTTATTATGGTTCAAGCTATAATTACCTTGTATTTTGGTAGCTGAAGAATCAGAGTAATAAAGAGGATGTTACAATACATAAAAAAAACATATACAATTTAAAATAAGAACACTAAATATAAATAATATGTCAATTCATACATAAAAAACAAATACAATTTAAAATGAGAACACTATATATAAACATATGTATTGCAAAATTAATAATCTTATATCAATATAGAGACATAAAATAAACAAATAAATATTGTCATCCATTAACAAATTAATTTCCTCTCTAAAAAATAATTAAGTGAAAATGAACACATAAATTATATATCAGACCATAGATGAAAAAACATATACAATTTAAAATGAATATCCTAAATTTAAGTAATATGTCAATTCATACATGGAAAATCAAATGCAATTTAAAATAAGAACACTAAATATAAACATAAGTATTGCAAAATTTGCTGTCTTATATCAAATATATAGACATAAAATAAACAAATAAACATTGTAATACATTAATAAATTAATTTTCCCTCTAAAAAATAATTAAGTGAAAATAAACACATAAATATATAGTGTTGGTTTATTTTGAGTAGTATAAAAATAAATAATCACTCATTTATTTATTTTGAACATAAAAATATGTCAACATATCAATTAGTACATGAAAAACATATACAATTTAAAATAAGAACACTAAATATAAAAAAGTATATCAATTCATACATGGAAAAACAAATACAATTTAAAATGAGAACATTAAATATAAACATAAGTATTGTAAAATTTGCAATCTTATATCAAGACTTAAAATAAATAAGTAAATATTGTTATACATTAACAAATTAATTTCCTCTCTAA
The DNA here is from genome assembly GCA_001517045.1 of Pseudotsuga menziesii. Taxonomy (NCBI): domain Eukaryota; kingdom Viridiplantae; phylum Streptophyta; class Pinopsida; order Pinales; family Pinaceae; genus Pseudotsuga; species Pseudotsuga menziesii. The sequence continues at coordinate 247,763 of LPNX010615665.1, forward strand.
AAAATAATTAAGTGAAAATGAACACATAAATAATATGTTAATTTATAGATACGAAAAAACATATACAATTTAAAGTGAGAACATAAATATAAGCAATATGTCAATTCATACATGGAAAAACAAATACAATTTAAAATGAGAACACTACTTATGCACATAAGTATTGCAAAATTTGCAATCTTATATCAAATATACAGAGATAAAATAAACAAGTAAACATTGGGATACATTAACAAATTAATTTCCTCTCTAAAAACTAATTAAGTGAAAATGAACACATAAATATATATTGTTTCTTCATTTAGATAGTATAAAAATAAATAACCCCTCATTTGTTTATTTTGAAATTAAATAAAGAAAATATTGCATAGTAAGATAATGTCATGGCATAAGAATAAAATGATTACATTGAGAAAGGTTTACTTTTTTATATTGCACAATCACAACTAGCATACCCCTAAAGCGGGGGAAATGAAACACCCAACAGAATTTCGATATGTTTCAAAAATGAGAGAAAATTGTGTGTATATAATATAAGTTTATGTGATGAAAGCAAGTCTTGGAAAACAAGTGAAAATAAGTTACATCAAACTTCTAAATGGCCACATAAGTGAAAACACCCCCAAAACCATGGAAATGAAACCCCCAAAATAAATTCAATATCTTATAAAATGAGAGAAAGTTGTGTGTATGTAGAAAATATAATTTTATGTGCTTGAAAGCTTATCTATAAAACGAAAGCTTTATGTGTTGGCATGCATGTTGTGACTGCAACAATCTCACAAAGTGTCAAAGTTATAAAGCATCTCTACAATTGTATTTTTTATTCATTTATGGTAATTAATCACAATGTTAAACTAAATTGTAAATAATGATTCGTGTTAATTGAAATGAATTATTAAACTTTATTTGTGTCTAGATGAATTCGGGAGACTTATGGTAATTGTGCGCGATTGTCTCTTACTAACTAATAATATTACGAATACATACATTTCTTGATCATTCAATCAATAATTCAAAACAATGTCCAAAAATATCTCAAAGTGTTATGTGTCTCAAAGTGGTTTGTGGTGGGTCTACCGTGATGCGGATAAATTATATCTAGTTAGAAGCATCTACTTTGAAATTGAAGGCTTGATTAATGCTAGTTAATGTGAGGAGAGGAGCAACCACTACCCAATGTTTAATCTCTTTGAACATTTTTGTTGCATGACCCCCCAACTGAAACATATGTGTGATTTAACATGTTAAGTGGATGTTCTATATGAGAAAGATGCACAGTAAAATATCTTAGGTAACTCACCATTCTCATGAAATCTAACAAGTGATGGATTTTGTTCAATGGTAGCCAATCAACAATGGTTAAAATATTCCTCAATTTAATGCTCAATCCATTTTGCTTCTGACATAATATAAGATAAATGTGTTCTTGTTGCTTAAATGTACATTTATTTATGTCTATCAATAATTTATCTCCATGCAACACTACAAATACTTGGTTTATGGTGTAAATGATCCTATTAGGTAAAACATGTATGTTTCTAAGATGCAAGATCATGAATGAAGTAAGGCAATATCAGCACTTCTTTTTTTTAACCATGGAAAGAACAACCTCCCAAGAGTATATCCAACAGCTTGCAAGCCAGATATACCAATAACTTGTAACTCAGCAAAGGCCGAGACGTCGTGAAGCCTCATCGAGGTAAGACAATATCAACACTTCATTTGGCATCCTTGTAAAGGTTGTAGGGGCATCAATATGGACAAATGACATCACCATCCATTCAAATGGTCCTTGTGATCACATACTGAAGGTTGTCTTGCACATATTCTCTACTTGTATGCATCTAGTGGCTTTAACCAAACTTGAGGTCCATCTTACTAAATAATTTCACTTCTATAAATTAAATGTTTTCACTTCTATAAATTATATTTAAATTAAAAGTAATAGGAGCCTATTAACATGTGACAATACATATTAGCTTTTAATAGTGATACTATTCAAGTCAATAATATACACATAATCAACACATCATATATGTTTCAAACTAATACAATGTTGGGGTCTTGTCACCATTCAAGTCAATAATCTACACATACTCAACATGTCATCTATGTTTCAAACTAATACAATGTTAGAGTCTTGTCACCTTTCAAATCAATAATCTACACATAATCAACATGTCATCTATGTTTCAAACTAATACAATGTTAGGGTCACAAGGCGGTAATGAGGAGGGGTGTATGTGCCATTTATCCAACAACTCTTGATTTTTCCTCTTAATTTCTCTATTTTTTTAAGAATGAAGCCCTACATAAAGCCTCGTTTGGCATAACAACTTTATGTTTCAATTCGATCCCATGTTCAATCAGATGATATGGATAAGGGTCAGTGCAAGAAGATGATGGACCTTTTTGGAGCGTTAGATGCAATAGAAACCTGAAAAATCAGGCATCCCTCGACTTACTTGGATTTTTTGAGATACTTATGCAAAATATCTTGCATTGAGTAAAAAACATGAAATGTAGGAAATTGAATCACCTTTCCGAATATATAACTTTTATGTATCGAAAATTTGCATAGCTATGTCAAATTTCATTTTTCCTAACAGGCACTTTTTTATTTTTCAGGGAAATTATAAGGTATATGTTTTTGTGGGTGCAGCCTTTGAAGGTCTTAATGCAAAAATTATGAAATGGGGTTTTGATAGAACGTAGAGGTTAGTGTCTACTTGTGCACCATACAATTTTTGTTTGAAGTGATCAAGAATTGAAAAAGTTATAGAAGAAACACTACTAGTGTGTTTTTTGAGTTGAGGAGTGATGACAGAAGATAAATAAGAAAAAAATAGAAAAAATTATGTATTCTTGTTAAATCTGCAAAAAAAACCATATATGTTTCTAAAATCTCATAAAAAATGGAGGTGTGCAGCACAATCAGAGGAACCGTTAAACATGAGCATATTGAAAATATGGATATAATGCTGAATTTGCCAAGGTTTATCATACTCCAAGGCACATGCATGTTGAATCCGAAGCAAAGTACAAAGCATACACATAGGCATAGGAATTCCACGAAAGCATGGGTGGAGGCTCAGCCTTATCATTTGGAGGGAATAAAAATTTGAATTTAAGAATACGCGTGCGTGATTTAACACTACAAAACGCGTGCACGTTATATCAACCCAAAACGCG
>LPNX010615665.1:255957-261042 GCA_001517045.1 Pseudotsuga menziesii
ATTCCCCACTTCCACATCCTGGGAGGGAGTGTCTGCAGCTGGGTCTGTGAGCACCGGCACCCATGGCAGCGGTCTTGTAGGCAGGGGTATTCTACCAATGAATACATAGTGGGCATGCGCTTGGTCGTACGTCGGATGGGTACGCCAAGGTTAATGAATTGAAGGAGACGGATGAAGATCTCAGGGCTTTCAGATTCGCTCTGGGAACTCGTGGGGTTATATCCAAGATTACCTTTGCTCTGCAGCCCATGTTCAAGCAGTCAGTTTCCTTGAGCTTGTAGTATGACGCTGGATTAGAGGATCGCCTCGAGAAATTTCTTAGGAAATATGAGTTTGCAAATGTTTACAGGCATGTTGGTCATGGGAAGGCCTTCATCGGAAAGATTGATAGAGTTCCCGTAGATATGCCCGGAGATGGGCTCAACCGAGCTTCTTACCAACCCGCCATGGTTTCCAATGTCGAGAAAAACGCTGCAAACTGTGAGTACAGTGAGGCAATGTGTCATATTTTTTGATTCAATGTTGTGGATATTTAGAATTCTTCTATTGATTGTTTGGGAATGCAGATGACGCCATTGAAGCCACGGAGGACGCAGACAAGCTATGTAGTCAGACGGGGACATCCATGAACAACCGTGTGAAGAATGGCGGTGGTTTTCTGAACGACCGGATTTGTTTTACGGGGTATCCTGTGGTGGGATTCAACCACCGGATGGTGGCCATTGGCAACTGCAAAGACTACCATCAGAAGCACGACAACCAGTCGAGCTGCACTCCCACCCAGATCTTAGACAAGAATTAATCTATTTGTTCATGGGATCGACGAGCGCGCGACATATTGTCATACGATGTGGAAATTAGATTTCCCCTGTCGCGAGCTCGACAGACCATCCTGGACGTGAAGAGAATCAGAGGTATGCATCCCAAGTCTTTGTGCGCCCTGGAAGGGTCGGGAATCGTTATGCGAACAATCAAGAAATCATAGGTAGCTTATTTGGGCCCTGTCGAGGACGTCGTTACATTTGAGATCAGTTACAATCTGTCTCGAAAGCCCTACGTTCCGAAATGGAAAATGGAAGTTTATCAGGAGATAGAGCAGATGCTTATAGAAAAGCATGGTGGGAGTCTCGCTAGGGGAAGTATCTTCATTAGCATTTAAGTGGTGGACAGGGGGCAGCTCTTCACAGACTAAGAAAGCTTGAGAAGACCGTCCCCTTAATAACACCTACCTTCCATGAGGGTTTTCTTTTTCATATCGCACTTCAGTTGATATAAATGTTCATATAATAAATAGAATGTAAAAAAGAAAATAATTATTTTTCAAAACAATTAAGATATACAAATTGTATCATGTATTCCTAATTAATCGGCCCTAATACTATATATATTATATTTTTTTATTAAATTTAAAGAGACATGTTAATTTAAAAAATAAATAAGTAACAAAAAACTAAAATAATAAAATGGGTCATAACATTGGTTCCTATAAATCATTTTGAAAATAATTTAAAATTATTAAATATTTGTTTATTAACCTAAGTAAATATTATAAAGTTATTAAAATACTTTAAAAATTGTAAAAATAACCCAATCCCAAAGTTAAAAAGCGACCAAACAAAACAATGCCAATTATTTATATAAACAAAACACACATGGAGGAAAAATGTCTCCACAATCCCTCAACCTTGAAATGCTTTGAATCTTTATGTTAATATGGTAAAATTTCCTTCATCAAAATCTAAACTACAATCCTTATATTTTGGTGTTGGGAACCTGTGAACTACTATAGAGTTGGGATTTTTTAACAACTCAAAAATCCATTAAAAAAAAAAAAATTAACACCTAAAAAAACTTAGAATACCAAAATGGTTTTTACATCTTATAAACTTAAGATCCTAACTTTTTTATTAAGATTGTTGCAGTAAAGATTCATAATGTTTTGATCTAAAATTACATTTTAAGAGTACTATTTAGCTTACTCGCTCATCCGTTTTCATATACTTGTTTGTGTTGCGTAAGAAAAGGTTGTCATCATGCTTAACTTCTCTAAAATTTACTTACTGGTTCTAGATAAAATACCTGGTTAAGAGGTGAATAGGCCTTACTTAGCCTTAACGGCGAACGCACATCCTTTAATGTTTTTATGTAGGTGTTTTGGAGGAGAACTTGTCTCATGCTCTAACACTCGAGAGTCCAAGGTGTGGACACCATGAGGACCCTAACCAGACTAAGGGTATAACAAAACAAACAAGGATAACATATGCCAAGATCCCCTACCTTATACCAAAGCTAACACCTAGGCCACATTTGCACCAAAAAGAATCATGCATTGATTGTGGATGTTTGAACTATGGAAAAATGGGTAAACCATTCACTCTAAGTGATAGTAGGTGGAGTTTTAAATATGACTACGTGAAAGGGTACGATGGGATGGTGCTTTACAGCTCGATGAGGGTTTTACCACTTTTGCACGTTCTGTTGTGTTTTGCGCTGGGGAAGAGCCAAAGGCTCTCGACACCTCCATCGTTTGACTTCACCACTGCATTGTTTGTCTTTGAAATCGCTATACCATGGTGTTGGCTTCTTCCAAAATATTTTTGCAGAGAGCCAAGTCGATACAAGTATAAATATTCACCTTTTGTGCAGAGTCGATACTTTAAACCATTGTTAAGTTATTTCTTTATCAATCAGCTTGAATTCGTTTTAAGTTTATCTTGCCGTTTGTATGGTAGGTAACATTGAGGTTCGTTTGCACCGGTGCTAGTTACGCAGAGCATAGGGTTTTGCTTCATTCAGGGCTCTGGTAAGACCTATGAGTCTCGAACCTTGGATCTTTGGTGAACTGTACAACGTTTCTTCATTTTTGGACTGGCCGTTCGAACGATCCCAACCGTTAAATGGTAACGTTCTGGCACTTTGCCTTAATGGCATGTCCTGGCAGAGATTCGATGAAAGATAGCCCCAATGTTTGGCACTGTAGTGAGTTTAACAAACCATGAGGCTGTGTGGACGTATGGGAAGTTTTAAATGTAAATATTTATGGTATTACGATTATTTTGTAAAAGTTGTAAAACTGTTTTTACACATTTCGTGAAAACGTTTCTACTTCCACTTTGAACTCGGCCTTTACGTTTTTTAGAATAAAGCTAGGTTGTTTAAAGGTTTAAGAGGCTCTAAATAGAATCGTTTCAACTTTGAATATTACTTTGTTCTTTAGTGAAAGTATATGGGAATCATGGCTCAACTCCTGTATAGCCTGAATGGGCCTTTCGTTGTAATTTATTCTATCTACGTTATTTGACTTCATCTCTTAATCTATTTAAAATTAGTATCTGTTTTTTTTTAACGTGTATAGCTCTTACTCCGAGCATTTCTATATTCGTTCTTTGACTTACTAGTTTGAAGCTTGATAATTTTATGGGGAATTTGGTTCCTCTGTTGTGTGGTTTCCTGTTTGGGGTTTTTACTGTATTTTCTAGCCACTGCATTTCCAAATCGTTATTTTATAAAGTGCTTTAATCGTTATTTTATAAAGTGCTTTGTCCACTTTTAAACTTGAAGAAAACTTGTTGGTTGTTGTGTAATCTTCTAGGGCCTTCACAACAAGTTTTAATATAAAGATTTTAAGTTGTAAGGCTGCTATGTTTTTCTAAATGTGAAAGCTGTAAGACGTAGAAAGGTTTACTTGTTTGGTTACAGCTCAAAAGAGCTAGGTTAAATTATTGTCGTCGTTGTTATAACCTCCTGTAGAGAATTTACCTCTACGTGTTTTGAACTCTTGACCTAAACAATTAACGATTTGTGTTTTATATTACGGTATAAATATAGATATTTACTACTATGTTGTAAATCGAGTTGAAACAGAGCAGATTGAGGAAAACGGAACACATACGGAGAGTAATACTCTATCTGTTTATATAACAGAAATCAAACACCAAAACGGTTACAACAAACACCGCAGATTTAGGATCTGTATTAAGTGAACTACAGTTCAACTAGCTGAAGAATAAATTCTCCATTATTTCAAGTCTTCCCCTTAATGGAAAATGTATTAACAGCTACACCTAACATTTCTCTAAACAATTCAAATTTGATCTTTCCGAGAGGCTTTGTGAAAATGTCAGCAGTATTTTCACAAGTATTACAATATATGAGATCTATTTCATATGATTGTAGCTTCTCTCTAACAAAATGATACTGAGCATCAACATGCTTTGTCTTTGCATGAAAGATCGGATTATTTGTCAACTTGATTGTACTTTGGTTATCACATTTGATTACTGTAGGTTCCTTTTCTTTTTTTTCGACATCTTGAAGAAGTCTTCTCAGCCAAACAGCTTCACAGGTTGCTGCACACAGGGCCTTGTATTCTGCTTCAGTAGAGGACAGAGATACAGTAGGCTATTTTTTACTGCTCCATGAAACAATTCCGGATCCTATGCTAAATGCATATCCAGTGGTTGATCTTCGATCATCCAGATTCCCAGCCCAATCAGAATCTGAATAACCTGTCAACTTAACAACAGAAGCATCAGTATATTTAATACCAAAGTCAAGTGTTCCTTTTAGATACCTGAGTACCGTCTTTGCTGCATTCCAATGGCTTTCTTGAGGTTTTTCCATAAACTGATTTAGCACACTCACAGAATATGCAATGTCAGGTCTAGTTGTGGTGAGATAATTCAAACTACCCACCATTTGTTTGTACATTGTAGCATTCACCTCCTTTGAACCATCATCACAAAAGAGTTTCACATTCTGCTGCATGGGAACATTAGATTATTTACACTGATCCATCTTAAATCTCTGACATACTTACTTTGACAAACAAATGTTTGACCTGCATTCCTCCAAACTTCAAGACCTAGACAGTAATGAAGCTCACCCAGATCTTTCATATCAAAAACTTGTGACAGCTGCTCCTTGATTTCATCAATCAGATTCTCTGCATTTCCTGTAATTATTAAGTCATCAACATACACAAAAATCAATACTATATACCCCTGCTCATCACATTTGATATATAGATTTGGATCACTCTTGCTCCTCATAAATCCCTGTTGAAGAAAGAAAGAGTCTATCTTC
>LPNX010615665.1:269635-285460 GCA_001517045.1 Pseudotsuga menziesii
GTTGCGTTATGAGAGAAACAGGGTTTAATGGAATTTCACTTATTTTCTTATTAATGTGTATATAACAACGAATCCAACAGAGAAATGCCGTCAATTTTGCTTTGCAATTTTAGTTTGGAACATAAAGCTAGGGTTTGATGGTTCCTTCCTACATAAGCCCGTGCATCCCTCCTTATTGTTCAGAGAGAAGGATGTAGTTTCAGCAGCATTTCAATATCTATTGCAGGTATTAACCCAAGCGCAGGTGTATTTGTAAGCCCAGGTTTCAAATCTTCTTATCTATGTTTCACCTCTGCCATGTTCTTAGCTAATGAGTATGTTTTTGTTGTAGTGAGAAGGCCTGTAATGTCCAACAAGCGAGATGAAAAATATTTCTAGTAGGTTGACTAACATTGTATATTTCTATACTCTAAATGGCATTTGTATCCATCAATAAGGAATGGAAAATATTTGTTTAGAACCAGTGATGAGTGCCTTAATGGAATTTCAATATTTGATTGCAGGTTGTTCTCCAGTTCGGTTAACAAGAAAGAGCTGGGTGAACTTTCACAGCAATTAGAGGTTAAGTACAAGCATATTTATATTCAAATGGGTATAGAAATATATGATGTTAGTCAATGCCAGAAGGAAAATTCTCCTGACGTTATCCTAAAAATGCAGGTGAATATTTTGTCAAATTAATTGAATTATATTTTTTGTGATATTATAAATATGTGGGTGAACAATATTTTACATGAAGTAGGTTATTAAATGCTGTAACTGTAGGACTGTGAGCTATTAGATCTCAAACAAGTTGAGATTTAATAACTCACAGTGCTGCAGCGCTGGCATTTAATAACTTGTTGTATGTTAAATATTATTTATCAAATATGTGGGTGATCTTTCCCACGTGAAGAACATAAAAAAACACACAACAAGAAGAAAATCACATTTATTTACCAGCCTAGGAGAAAAGTGCAGAGTGTTAAAATCAATATTACTTTATTCTAAATAAAATTCGAGCCAAAACTAAATAACAAAAAAAAACCTTTAATATCAAAACATTAACATGAAATGGAAATACGTGCAAAGTAGAAAGAATCCCTTCATGCAACCGAGGCAAAACGAGTTTGCGAGTCAAATTTATAAATTGTTCAAGCAAGTTCAAGTAACTACCACATCAAAGTAAAACTCATGCAGGGCAGACGCATTCATTTTCTTGTGTATTTTTTGTATTCTCCACTCGAGAAACCCCACAGTCAGTAAATAGTGCTGCTATTTGGCATGAATTTTGTCTCGAGCTATGTCGATTGGAGATCCTACACATTATGCATTGTCTCAATATGTGTAGAGAAAAATCAGTTTGCGTTTGCACCATAAATACTTCCCCTCCTCTAGCTATCAAGGATCAAAACTTACTATCAGTAGCAGTAGCCTACGTAAATACTTCTAATTTCAATATTTATAGCTAGGGTAAGACTTATATCACTCAATTATACATCAATTAAGGCAAACTCAGTCAACTATAATTTACACAGTATCAGTTTTTAGAATGGCTCTAAACGTTGAATGCTGGAATTTACACAATATCAGTTTTCAAAATGGTTCTCAAAGATGAATGTTGGAATTTACACAGTATTAGTAGTGTCTTCAAGGTTGTTGATAGAATAGATGCACCATGGATGTGATTGTATTTAACCATTCTCAAACTCAAATTCTTTGTTTTCTTTGGCTGGCGATTTGCAGAGAATTGTTGTCCCCGCTGAGTGCATCCAAATACATATACTAAAATATATATATATATTAAATATATATATTAATTTAAAATTAAATTAAAATGTAATTTTAACTTTAATTTATATTTCAAATTTAAATTAATATTTATATTAAATTTAAAATAAAGTTTTATATTAATTTTTTTTTCTAAATTTAAATATTCAATATTATAGTTAATTATATCTCCTAGAAATTTAATTTAACTTTTGATAATGATTGGTAGGGGAATTCCTCTAATTGCTGAGTGGATTTTATTCCTAAGTGGATTTGATCCCTCTAATGATAGTAGCTTATTATTTTAATTGATTATAATGTTATCTATTTCGGAGATTGCTAATTGTGTCGAGTTATTTAAGAGGTATTATTCCAGTAAGAAACTAAAGATAGTAAGTTTACATGGATATAATCCCTTGGCACATGTAACATCAATGGAAAATTTCACACCATGTAATTATCTGCAAAAAATTTGACCCCATGTAATTATCTGCAAAAATATGTTGGCCTACTAAACAACCATGCAAGGCTTCTTAAAGAACCCATGGTAAATTGCATTCAAGGAGATTTCATTATTTTTTTTTACCAAATTTCCATTAAAAATAAGGAAAATAAAAAATAAACTACTCTTAAAATAAATTATAAAATTTCAAAAAATATATTATTTCAAACACTAATCAATACATTCATTTCCCAAGACTTTTTTTCCATGAGCATTCTACCATCCATCCGTGAATCATAATGAAACAAAATTAAGATTTGCACAAATTCTGAATTCATTATTATACTTTAAAATTTCTAAAAAGATTACAGATGTACTTTCAAGTCTCTATCACTGGATGATCGAATTTCTAACCATGTTTGGATCAAGTGAAAATGGTGAAGAGCATTTCAATATCTGCCATCATGTTGAAACTCATCTAGGCGCTGAAGAACGCCGTTACATTTCCTTGGAAATGAATTTGCTACATGTTGAGCAACGGGAGCACTGTTCTTATTGCAAAGATAATGAACCTAACGTCAATTCCAACCAGCTAAAGAACTTTCCAACTCTCACAAGCACCATGTGAGAGTTGGAGTTGAGTTGAATTAGCTCCCCCTCACGCAAGATAGTCGTTGATAGTAATATCATCTTCATAATCGACATTTGCATGAAGAGATGTAAGCAAAAACGATGTTATACATTTCCCAATGCAAACGACAGTTTTTTAAATTCAAACTAGAAGTGTAATTGTATTGTAATTGTTGTACTTAAAAGGTGGAGAGCATATTAAAATTTCCTTAGTTTCGAAAATTGTAGCGAGAAACGAAATCCCAAGTTCAGAATTTACAAATGTGTTTTACTAACATAGATCTATCTTAAAAAAGTCTACCAATTATCGAAATAGATCAAATTTCTAACTTTAAATCCTTTTTACTGGAAATGTTAAAAAAATGTACAGTAATGTAGAATGTGCCTCTTCTATCCAAAACAAAAGAAGAATGATTGTTTGGGGTAAAATGGAAAACCCTAGTGTGACTCTAAATCTAAACCATATTTACATTTACTTAATCCTTACAAAATTATTGTCTCTATTTTCTAGTTTAACAATTTATTCAATGCTTAATACTTATTACTTATATTGAGATAATCCTCATAATTCTATTTGTGTTTTCAACTTAACATGTTCCTTACAATGTTGATCAAACTCCATTTTTGTGTACCCCCCACAACTGAAACCAGCCTAGATCCAAATCCTAGGCTCTATCAAGCGCCGAGAGGGATCAAATCTCCCGAGGTGCAAACCTCTCCTTGAAAAGCACCTTGAGTGCAATACCTAAGAAGAGGTTTGCACCTCGGGAGATTTGATCCCTCTCGGCGCTTGATAGAGCCTAGGATTTGGATCTAGGCTGGTGTAGAGAAAATACCACCTAATGCACAACAAACCTATGATAAAAAAATGTTTCTTTATGTTTACGTTTTAATAATCAACACACTAACGTTTTTTATTCACTCAATCTTGAAAGGGACGGATTGTTTAATAATGAGGTGTTAATTTAAAACTCCGAGCTGGTTAAGTATTTTCTCATCATAAAATTTTTACACATTAGTGATACTTAATCATTATTTACAAAAGTAATTTATAGGATTTCTTGTTGAATATTATAAAAAACAAAAGTAATTTATAGAATTTTTTCTTAATATTATAAAAAATGAGTTTAGATTAGAATGATTATACAACCTACATATCTCATTCCTTCATGTAATCATGGTTCATGGTTTGGGAAGTTCTTAATGTGAGATGAGGAATTAGTCTATTGAAATACACAATCATCCAATCCTCTTAAAATGATTTAAGAAGAAAATAAATTATGCACAGCCATCACACGTTAGAGCAAAAGAGATGAACCAACAAATCAAATCGAAACACAGATAAACTAGGATCCATGTTTAAAAAATATCTGAAGGCAGGAAATTAAATGTACATCTCAAAATTTCCATATAACTAAGATATTTTATTAGAAGAAAACTAGCTGTGCTACCAAAATGAAGAAATAGGAAATAAACGAAAAACTAGTTTGTATAAGCTAGTTGACGTAGAGACTAGTAAACTAACTAAATATTTTACGTGAGTAAGAGAATTTCTTTACTAAAATAAGCATGAAACTAGTAACAAATAAATTATTGATTCTACTCCTACCATAACATAACCTATATTATGATGTTCAAAATTAGGTGAAATCATAGATCTAGTGTAGTAATTGAATAATAGTGATATCTATCAAAATATTAGGATTGAACATAAGCATGAAAGTTTGGTATATTGAATGATGCTTTGAACATTTAAGTAATTATGGATAATTATCGAAGTGGGGATCTCTTGAACATAGTGGTGAAGAATGTAGGGTGATTAACAACATGAAATTTGGAGACCATAATGGTTCCATCAAGAGTTCCACAAAGTTTTAAAGGTAATTACCATTATTTTTGGAAAGTTGGCATACCTCAATGACTTGATCAATGTTCATGTGCTTTCGAGGTTGAGAATGGGGGAAGTGTTTCTTTCTTAAGTAATTATCATTGGATAATTATGTGCAATTCTCATACAAGAATGAGGGTTGTATGGTTTTAAAAATAAGCTTTGGAATCTTTTTTTCTCTTGTATTTCAAGTTAAATTAAATGCACAAATAGAAGATCATTAGGTTTCATTATTTGAGAAAAGGAAGCTTCTTTAGCTCAAACATATGCATTTTGAAAAATATATATTCACAACAAGAAAAGATTATCTTTTAGCGCCACAAGTTAGTTCCACTTATATTAGATGGCGTTAAAGTGGTTGTATTTACACCACTTATATTATACTTATTCTAGATTGTTAAAGTGGTTGTATTAACACCATTTATATTATGTGGTGTTAAAGTGGTGGGATAGTTTGTTCACTTGATAGGAAATCAAGTATCTCATAATATATATTAAGGCAAATGATGTATACTAAAATGACATATACAATAAAATGGTGTTAATCCCTTGTTTTTTTCATTGACAAGCACAAGATTTGATTATGAGGATTTGCAACACACACACACCAATTTATTATTTTATATTTTATTAATGTTCAAAATTTAAATATGAAACGTTGAACCATAATAAATGTAATACCCGTCTTCACCCCTACCTTGTTGTAACCAAAATATAAAAGACGTAATTGTAGTTATGTAATAGTTCCTAGCGAGGAGCTCAAGGCCAAGATCCGGCCAATGAATGTTGTTGAATTGTTATGATAATCATGCATTAGTTAAATCTTGGTAATGTGATGTAAACCTAAATGACAAATAAAGAAAATAGACCTAGGAAGACTAAAGTGAGGTGCAACAAAACGAAGGGGGCAAGGAATCCATTTGAGGAAGAAGTTGATGACTAGGGAGCCATGAAGATCCAGTTAATGATGACAAGTTATCATCATAGTGCCTTTGGCACTGGAAGAAAATAAAATGGCTAATGGCTTTAAAGCCTATAAGTGGCACCCTAAGTAAAGTCAATCCTAAATAAGTGACTAATAAATTAGTATTTGTTAACAAGCGAATAGTGAGCTTCTATGATTAAAATACATGCCTATTCGAATAAAGATAATTAATATTATTCCAATCCTAGAAAATACTAAAAAAAAATTAACACATAATCATGATAACCTTAGCTTCGAGAAATAACATCCTAAAATTTTAATGTAACTAAAACCTATATATAGTGAAGAATAACATAACCTAAATAAGGGGATGATTTTATATAAATGAAAAGAAAATAAAAAACAATATATTTTATTATGGAGATAAGAAAAAATAATAACAATTTAATATTAAAATAATGAAAATCTTTAATGTAAATACTATTATATTTTAAATAAAAACAAGAAGGAATAGTGTGAACACACTCCTTTATATATATATATATATATATATATATATATATATATATATTATGCCAAATATATCAAGATGTTGACATTGTATGAATGAAAGAGAAATAGTTGGATTGATAATGTCCAAATGAGTAAATATTTATATAAGTTCTTTGAAAGACACGCTCTTTGAAGTTTTGAGTGATAAATAAATGACACAACCTTTTGAGGTTTTGAATGTTAAACATATTTAGAGAAAAATGGAGTGTTGAACTCCATTAAGTCGAAATACTAATGGAAGGTTTTTCTTTGTAAATAAAAATTTTATATTATTGCAATAATACTTGGTTATATGACTGATATATCACTTTGCTGTATGATTGATAGAGTTTCTAAAAAAAATTTCATCTTTTACCTGACTCTTAACCGACTCTACAGACCACCCCAAAAGGTTCCCTATTTCCACAAAACACAGCATCTTGTTGTTGTCACCGTTTCCCCCTTGATACATATATAGCCCTTGATACCTATATAAACCGACTGTACTAAGAAACCCCAAAACACCTCTCTAGATTGCCAACCAAAGACAAAAGGACATACAGAGAAAAAAATAAACAAGAGACTCAAAATCGAATATGATCTAAGGCTCCAACCTGCAATGATCAGTTGCGACCAAGGAAGGAGACTTTCCCAGCTAGGCAGTCCTTGCAGATTTCCAAAGAGCATTGTCAAAGAGTACGGTGTCCTTGCCGATTCCCCATCCTTCGCTGACCTGCTGCTCCATCTTGCGCCAGCCTCGAGTGGTAGAACTAAATTCCCATATGAGAATCCATGCCATCAATTTTCTTGTGCATGAGGCAACAATCCTCGTTATGCTCCTTCCAGGCTTTAACCGGCTCCTCATCGCCTTCTCATTTAGACGCCATGGTCAGGGAGGAGTGGGCGAACAAGTTCATATTGACCCAATATAACATGAGCATACGGTCATAGGCCGCTGCTCTTCCTGTCGTTTTGTCGGGGTCAACAACCCAGTCCTCCACTTCCCTGTGTAGGTCCTCAATAGGCATGGATTTAACTTATTCCCACAGATTTCTTGCAACCCTTTCAATTTCCTTGCGAATGGCCAGAGGGACATGTTCTTTAAATAAATCAACTGCCTCTTGGGCATGCATCTGGGCCCTCATGGCTTGTTGATGGTCATTGCTCTGTTTCATAATCCCCTTTCCCTTCTTTCCATGGACAATTGAGGCTTCCCCCAATCCCAACTCTCTTCTTTGGGTGCGCTTAGGAGACATGAGCAGGACACCGCAGGAGGTTCTCACACCAAACCCTCTATAAATAACAAAAACCCCAGGTCCCCGCATCTGAGCACTTAATAACCTCAACATCAAGATATTGGTAACTAAAAAAATCCTATGCGCACAGATGAGGGATGGAAGAGCCTTTCCAGAATATAAGGTGATAGGAATCATCATGACCCAAACTAATCTGTACTAGGCTCCCATCATCCCAATCATGCCTCCATCGCCCCTTGTACCATGGCCTACACTTAACATCATGTCTTCCTTTAATACCATACCTTCTTTATGATGCATATCCTCCTTTCCCATCCCATCACTCTTGAATCCATACCTAGAAGGGGTGTTGAGGGCTCGACACAAGAAAGGGTGCCCTTTTATCCATGTGAAGCCTCGAGGCATGGCTCTTGATTGTCTTAGATCATTACCTGCCCCCTGTTGTCATCTCTGTTCCCGTACATTGAGGCCTCCACTTGTGGCATTGTGTCATGATCATGCATGGTTAGATGTTGACACTAAAGGGCCCATCCTTCATCACATAAGTCTTCCAACGTGCCACTTCGATGGACCCTACCCCCCTCCACGCCAACATTGTCCAACATGTCAACCACCTTGTTGGAATCACGATGAACATGGAAAAAGGAGATGGAGGAGAGTTTAGCAACCAGAGAACATAGGGTGTCAATTCAACTTTCCAAGCACCAACTAGATGAAATTATTTCGCTTGTCCCCCCATTTGCAAGGCATCTAGCCATCTGGATCAGAATATTGGAGTCTTCTTCAATAATCGTAGGGAGCCATCCTTCCCTAATCATGCATTTGAGGCCTTGTATTAGGCCTTCCAGCTCGACCGAGTAATTGGTATCAATACCAATGGCTCCATAGAAAATATTCAAAATCCACCCCGTTGAGTCACGACAGACCCCCCCATAACCAGTGTGCCTAGGATTTCCTCTGGAAGCCTCATCATAGTTTAACTTAAAAACCTGAAACAGGGGTAGAGACCAGGTGTTTGGGCTTGAGGGTTTTCATATCTTGTCTCTTCTCCAAAGACCGTCCATCTAAGATCGATCCAAACCCCATCCTTCTGCAATATGAATTTCCTACCTTGGAATAATCTTGTCATAATCATTCCATTGCATGCTTCGAATAGTAGACGAAAGGTTTTCTACCAAAGTATTCCAGACTTCTTCTATTGTGTTCCTTTTATCCTGGAAGATACGCCCATTCCTCTCTTTCCATATACTCCACATAGACATCCCTGGAAATCCCTCCCAAAGAGTGCGGATGATACGGTTATTGAAAGCCTTAGTATTCCACTCTTGCACCGTTTAGGCAAGTTTCCTGCTGTTTCTATCGCTCCTTCTGAACACCAACGCACCTATGTCCCAGATGGACGCAACGTAAGGACAATTGTCCAGCAGATGGACCATACTCTCTTCATCATGGAAACATAGGACACATTGGGATGGACTCGAGACCCCTCGACGATGAAGGTTTTCTCCTGTGAGGATTATACCCTTAACCACCATCCAAACAAAGATTGCGACCTTCGACCAAGGATTAATTTCCCATAGATTCCTTCAAATCCCCTCCGTCTCCTCTTAGTTTCCTATTCTGATATTGTAATCCTACTTGATACTAAAAGAACCCTTCTCATAATAAACCCATCTTAAGATATCCAGACTAGCTCTGACCCTGATGAAACAGGTCTGTAGTTCCACCTGGAAGGACTGCAGATCATCGCCATTGATTAGGTCATCCATGGCCTAGAAATCCCATTGTTGCTTCTCATCTAGGCCTGGATTCCTCAAGTATTGGCTCACTTTCACCTTGTCTTCCGCAATTCCTCTTGATCTGATGTACATCCACCTTGGATCTGATCCTAGTTTCGGAAATTGGTTCCAGGAGTCCTCCCAAAACTTCACACTCTCCCCATCCCTTATCTCCTAGAAGCAATGCTCCTGCACAATCCTTCGTCCACTCACTTCTTTCATCCATATAGGAGATCCTGGAGGCTCCTCGTTAAGGCTCAACTGAGTGATTGCACCATCACCACCATAATTTTTCCCCATTGATTTCAGCCATGACCTCAGGGTCATAGAGTGCTAAGCCCCCCTCCTCCTTGGGTCGACATATCCAGTCCCAACTTACTAAGGATAATTTAGCCTTCGCATCCCTACCACCCCATAAGAAGTTCCTCTGCAAACTCCTGATATGCCAAAGAACAAATTTTGGTGCCGATAAAACCGAGAAGAGGTAGATTACATGACTTGCAAGACTGCTTTCACAAGAACCAATCTACTAGGAATATTTAATGGTCGAAGGACCCAAATGGAGAGCCTATGTTTTAATCTGTCTAGGAGATCCTTCCATGAGACTTTTTTCAACTTTCCCATCCCTAGGGGGATCCCCAAGTATTTGAAAAGCATCACTCCTCTAGAGAATCCAAGAACCCGAAAAATATTCCTTTGTACTATGGGAGTTGTGTTAAGAAAAAAACCCAAGATTTATTTGCATTAAATGCCGAACCCAAGGCCCTAGAAAATAGGTTTAATCTCCTCTTGAAGGCCCAAGCTTCTCGGACAGAAGGGTGCCGCATAAGCATTGTGTCATCCACAAACTATTGGTGCATTTGGGAATCCATTCCCTCATGGAATCTAAGACCACATAACTCCCCACTCCCCTCTTGAGCTTGGATAGGCCTACTTAGCCCTTTTGCCATCAGAATGAAGAGGAACGAGGACATGAGGTCTACCTACCTAATACCCCGATAAGGGTGAATCACTTTGGTCGGAGATCCATTCAGGAGGATAATAAAGAAAGGGGTCGTTACCAAACCCATGACCACTTTCTCACCTACCTTAGTCAATTAACTGATTGTGAGGTGTTTCAGTTGTCTATAGTTGAACTAGCGAGTCTCCAGTGGTGATTTTTCCAGAGTTAGTGATCTCTGGAGTTAGTCCAAGTCATGGAATTTGAATCACTCCAAGAGAATTCAAATTCTCTCTATTTTATTATGGATGTATTAAATACAAGTTAATGTTTATTTAGTTACTGTTATGTTGTCAAATTTTTGTCTCTTGTCTGAATAATTTCACCATTGTTTGAAAATTCTTCCACTGAAATTCTTCCTCATTCATTCTTATTTCACAACAAGGTTCAATCCAACTTGATGATCTTGTGTTCTTGCTAATTTTACATGGTATTAGAGTGAGATTAGACCAGGCCATTTTCAATCCACAGAACCTTCCATTGGTGCACTAGAAGCAACTAGGTTCAACATAAATCCTAATATATTTGCATTGCTCCCTCTAGATTTATCTAGAGAAGTCTAGTCAGATGTGAAGCACCCTTATAATGTGCACATGTCGAAGTAGAGTGTGATTGAACTAGTTTACCTTCAAATTAAGAGTTTTATGGAGGTTATTTGAAGAATTAAGAAGAATTGTGTTGCTCCTGAAGCTACAAAATGGAGAATTCAACAACCTTGACATAGAGGATCCTCACACCCTTCAATTATCTGGATTGGAGGGGAGATATACAAATTGTGTTGCACAATAAGGTTTTGCATAGGGTCACAACGGGAAAGGAGGTCAAACCCCAACAACCTTTAGTATAATCAAAGTACCCAAACAAATTGGATGTATCCTTTTGTTTGATGTGTATTCATATCTCTAAGGAGTTTCTCTTCCACCTTGATGGATTAAAAACACTAAGGGAAGTATGGCAGAATCTTGAATCACTTTTTGGAAAGCAGGATGAGTTGAGAGGCCACATTTTGGAGAATTAATTGATTGCTCTTTGACCCAATAGTTTTGAAACCATCCAACAATTCTTCTTCAAATTCAGATCTTTGTTCATGCAGTGTAAGCAATGTTGAATTGACAAGAAGGATGAACAATTGGTGCTCTCCATTCTGAGAAATATTGGCCCTGAATTTTTTAGTATTTGTGTCCACCTTCCACTCTAGGAATTGACAACCCCAAACTGGTGAATTCCCTCACTTGATGCATTCATTGAATCCCTCATTGAAGAACACGAGCATAAGATAAACCTGCAACTTCTAAAAGTAAAATTGTAAAATGTAACTTTTAATCCTAAACTTGTAATACCTAATTGTAAAATTGTAAATTATATAATTGATGACATAAACATGAACATAAGATGGATAGCATACACGAACATAACATAAATAACAAGTATACACTCATTGGCATAAACATAAACATAAAAATAAATATCATACACTCATCGACATAAATATAAGCTAAAGCTAACATGCATGTGCATAAATATACTTGATAAGGATAAATAATATGTACACACATCCACATAAACATAAACATAATGAATTCAAGAAAAGTAAACAAAGCGATTTCAAAATTGAGGGTTCTTGGAGCGATTTTGGTCTACAGATTAAGGTTTGTGGGAAGCTTTCATCCATGGTGGCTTTCTTTTGGTTACCTGGCGCCCTTGTTTTGGACCATACTGTTCGACATGATTTCTCCCATATGCGATTATGTTTTTCACACTATTTGGCGTATTGAGGTTGGACCTTCCACTCACCCCGGTGCACATAGGGTTTGTTTGTTCTTTTCCGAATATACCTTCTGGTGAGGGTCACAAAGTCTTGGGAGAGGTTGGGGCTCTCTTAAAGGTTGCTTACTTGCTGATTAGCCGGTGGGTGCACACAATATTCCTCCTTTTTAGGGGCTGTGTTGACTATCAGAAATTTTTTTAGTTTTTTTCTCTCCACCTCTGTGTATTGTAGTGTCAACTTGATGGATGCAGCATAATCGACCGTGTTGGGCGCGAATGAGTCTGCACCAGCCGTGTCAGGTGGGGGTCCTATTTTGGAGCATGTCCAGACAAGTGACCCTACTTTGGGAGATGGGATTGTCTCTGATTTTCTTGGGGGGTTAACTAACCTCAGGTTATTTCTCCATCTGGGTTTGCTAATTTGGTTGGTGATTTGAAGGATCTGTCTTTTTTGGTTTTTCTGGCCCTACTAGTAGGGTGGTCGCAGACTTGGCGGGTTTCGGTGCTAATTTGGCTCCTCCAGGGGCTTTTACTATAGATACCAATAGTGACCTAACTAGGGTTTTATACCCTGGTCAGGTGGACCTATGTTGTATTCCTCAGTCGGTGACTATACCTTCTTCATTTTTTGTGGGTGAGTTATTTGCTATGGGTTCTGATCGTGAGCCTCACCGATGTCCAAAGGTGGATTTTTCTCTGATGGCTATTTCTTTAGAACGGGAGGGTGATTTTGGAGATTTTCCTGTGACTATGGCGGGGAATAGCACAGAGGTTGATTCACTTCTCTCTTCAAAGGTGGATATGGGTCAGTGAAATCCCTTGTGTAAAAATTGCATTGTGTTAATTTTAGGGCTCGACGTGACTCACTCGTTCTGGGGGTGGATATATAGATGGATGATGTTATATATTTTGCTGTGGCTGGAGTTGTAGGGCAGGCTCATGGCAGACAATTTGGCTGGTACTATCTCAATCGATGGGCAATGGAGCAATGCGGGGATTTTTTACCCCGGTTGAACCATTCCAGGGTGCTGGCAAAGGGCTGGTTCTCTTTCATATTTGATTCTAGTGATATGCTTTATAAGGTTCTTGAACTTCATTGGAGTATGAATGGTATACCTCTGTTTCTGAAACGTTGGGATCCGCTTTTTTATGCAAAAATGGAGAAGGTGGCTTTGGAACCATTGTGGGTTCGACTACTTGGTTTACCTATGCATCTTTGGACGCCTACTCAGTTTTTAGGCATTGGGAACTTTTTGGGAGAGTTTGTTGCTGTGGACCTTTCCTTTCAGTCTACTGGGGTTACGATAAAGGATCGAATTTTAGTAAAGATTGATATAAAACTTGGTCTTTACACAAACATTAAAATTCAAAATCTATTAGGTAATTTTACTCAAATATTGGATTACAAAGGTGTTCCTTTTCGGTGCTACCGCTGTCATTCGTATGGCCATCTATTGGCTTCTTTCTCTTTACCTTTTCGGGGAAAAGGACGGGTGTTTGGTAGTCAGTCTCTGATGAAGCCGGGGTTGCCCACGTTTACTACTCATAGGGGGCAGTGTCGGGAGGATACTCACCTTGGATTGGTGTTCGGGAGACAAGGGACGAGGAGATAACTACTACTCCGGTTGCTCATGTTCCTATTGTTGTTGGTGCAGTTGGTGTATTCACTCTCGCTTCTCGGCTGATTGTTCCTGTGTTTCCCTCGGGTAGGTTTGTTCACAGTAGTTCCTCTGATTTTACTTTTAATATACCTTTTTGTATGGATGATTTTTCAGTGGTCTCCTCTTCCTTGGCCTATTCTCCTCTTATTTCTAGTGGGATTCCTTGTTCGATTCCTCGAGTGAGCACTTTTTCTCACCTTCCATTGTTTCTACTGAACCTTCTTCATTTAGGAACTGTGAGGGGAGGAGTAACTGTTACAATCTAAGAAACCGGGAGGTACTTGGAGAGGAATCCCGGGTAAAGGGTTTATCAATTATCTCCCATGGTTGCTCTTCTTTGAGGAGTCCTAGGAGAAAATCACTTTTCTCTCAGGCACAAGAACGTTCTCTTTTGGATGTTGCTTTTGGGAAACAATATTCTCTTAATTGGGCACTTGGAGCAATGAAATACCTGGATGGGGTTATCACATGAAGATTATGTCCTTCAATTCTCGTGGGTTGGCTAACCCCTTCAAAAAATCGTCCCTTCGGCGTTTGATTGATTTCAATCGCCCTGATGTGGTTCTTCTTCAAGATGCTTTGGGATTGAATAACACATATTTCATTAAATTTGGAATTATACAAGGGATCTAGAATTTAGAACTTCAACAAGATTGAGTTTTCAAAAAATGAAAAACCAAAAAATTACTTAATTCACTCATTTCAATCTTTATATTCACCATTTTTTTATAATATTATCAATATAAGCTATATAAAATCAAATTTATATAAAGTTGAAGCATATCTTCCTAATATTAAACTTAGATTCCTTACATTATTTTATTATTATAATTTTTTAATTTGTATTAATATTTGAGTTGATCAAGGTTTACCTCATCTCATGAACAATAGATGTTGCAAGAAATTTCTTACCTATTAAGTTATCTAATGGCATTATTTGTATGTTGAAATTATTAACCATTTTATTTATAATTTGATAAAGCATATATTGTGCACGTGTTGAATTACCATATTAGTAAGAGATTGTCTCCATTTTAGAGTGACCTACAAAGTTATTTAATGATATAGCAGCCAATGTGTTTGTTACTGTAACAAATTTATGTATTGGCATAGTAACTTATTAATTCCCAATCTTGATAATGGGTGGCTAGAACATGGGGATTTTTTCTCAACTTCAAGAAACAACAAGAACTGGAAATGCCTAGGAATTGGCTGAAACATCTAATACCATGAAAAATTATTAGCTCATATAGTCACTGTAATATTGAACGTGTGGATGAGGACACTACCCCTAATCATATTTAGAATATTTACTAGAAAAACAATTAGTAACATATACACAAGCAACAACATGGAAAACTAGGTCATACTCTATTTTATTTTCTTCCCTTTATATGTATAGTCGAGTACGGATCTAGAATTTAGAACTTCAACAAGATTGAGTTTTCAAAAAATGAAAAACCAAAAAATTACTTAATTCACTCATTTCAATCTATATATTCACCATTTTTTTACAATATTATCATTATAAGCTATATAAAATCAAATTTATATTAAGTTGAAGCATATCTTCCTAGGCTTAAACTTAGATTCTTTACATTATTTTATTATTATAATTTCTAATTTGTATTAATATTTCTTACCTATTAATTTATCTAATGGCATTATTTGTATGTTGAAAGTATTAACCATTTTATTTATAATTTGATAAAGCATATATTGTGCATGTGTTGAATTACCATATTAGTAAGAGATTGTCGCCATTTTAAAGTGACCTAGAAAGCTATTTAATGACATAACAGTCAATGTGTTTGTTACTATAACAAATTTATGTATTGGCATAATAACTTAGTAATTCTCAATCTTGATAATGGGTGGCTAGAGCATGGGGGGTTTTGCTCAACTTCAAGAGACAACGAGAACTGGAAATGTCTAGGAATTAGGTGAAACCTCTAATACCATTAAGACATATTAGCTCCTATAGTCATTGTAATATTGTATTTGTGGATGATGACACTACCCCTAATAATCTTTAGAATATTGACTAGAAAAATAATCAATAACATATCTACGAGCAACAACATGGGAAATTAGGTCATACTCTATTTTATTTTCTTCCCTTTATATGTATTGTCTATTGTATGCCTTAGGACATTTTTGTCAAGTATATAGCACAATGGGTACTTAGGCACTTCACT